>JABXWE010003287.1:0-55641 GCA_014611495.1 Limonius californicus | reverse complement strand
GCACTTACCCAGAACACCGCCAGCGGTGACCAGATCATCGCTTACGCCAGCCGCACGTTGTCCCCAGCCGAGAAGAATTACTCCGTTACCGAGAAGGAGTGTCTAGCTATCGTCTGGGGAATCGAGAAGATGAGGCCGTACCTGGAAGGCTACCGGTTCACCGTGATATCCGACCACCAGTCTCTGCGCTGGCTTCACTCCATTAAGAGCCCTGCAGGAAGGTTAGCTCGATGGAGTATTTTCCTTCAACAATATGATTTTTAAATCAGATACCGGAAGGGAGTGCTTAACCGCGTAGCAGACGCTTTATCCCGGGAACCGTTGCCAACTGCAGAAGCGACTACCGAACCTGAATTGTGTACTATTGACCTGCAGGAGTGCACTTGATATAAGCATAAGTTTGAAGAAGTTACCCGAACCCCTGATAATTTCCCGGATTATACCATCCGAAACGACAAGCTCTACCGACATTTCTACGACAATAGCCTGAAAGACGACGAGTTCACTGATCCTTGGAAGTTGTGCGTACCGACTCCTCTACGCCAAAGGGTGCTACAGGAGAACCACGACGTCCCAACCGCCGGACATATGGGAATAGCCAAGACCATCGCCCGGGTAGCCAAGCAGTATTACTGGCCCGGGAAGTTCCGAGAAGTGGCGAAGTATGTGAAGAGGTGTATAACCTGCCAACGCTATAAAATTTTGCAGCAGCGACCACCTGGACATCTGCAACCTTCCGCCAACCGCCAGCCGTGGGAGACCGTCAGCACCGATTTGGTAGGACCGTTACCGAGGTCTTCGAAAGGGAACTGCTACCTGGCAGTATTTCAAGACCGGTTCACTAAGTGGGTGCAGTGCAGAGCCATCCGTAAGGCGTCCGCGCAAGCCGTCAGCAAAGCCCTATTCGAGGAAATCCTCACCCGGTTTGGAACTCCTCGAACCGTTATCACCGACAACGGCACCCAGTACAACAGCAGTACCTTCCGCCAGCTCCTGAAAGAGTGTGGAATTGACCACCGTTTCACACCGCCGTACACTCCACAAGCAAACCCCGTGGAGCGCACTAACAAGACGCTGAAGACAATGATTGCCCAATACTGCGAGGATAATCAGCGTAAGTGGGATCAGCACCTACCCGAATTGATGTTTGCCATAAACACGGCACGACACGAGTCCACCGGCTTCACACCGGCGTTCCTCAATTTCGGAAGAAAGTTAGAGCTACCGAATACTCTCCACCGAGAACTAGAAGGACCCAAAGAAGACACCGACCCCGAAAGCGACACCGTCCCTGAAAACCACCAGACCCGACTCCGTAAGTTACAAGAAGTGTTTGAGCTAGACCGCGTAAATCTAGCGAGAGTGTTCACCGCGCAAGGGCATCACTACAACCTACGCAGAAGAGATTGGAGGTGCCACATAGGTGACCAAGTCATGAAGAAGGAACACCATTTGTCCTCAGCAGCTCAAGGCTTCGCAGCCAAGTTGGCACCCAAGTACTCTGGTCCCTACACCATTACCAAAATCCTTTCCCCTGTGGTGTATCAATTAAAAGATGCAGCAGGAAAGCGGATTCCGCGAGTACATATAAAAGATCTCAAACCCGCCCGTGTGTAAAGAGTACCGCCCGATACCGACTTTCTTAATCATATGTTTCAGATTAGCATGAAGAAAGCTCGCATAGCGCATCCGCCGTCATTCCCGGTGTCCGGAAGACCGGGGGCCGAAAAAGAGCCACCCAGGATGACGGCCATTAAAAGAGCGGCGAAGGATTTGCGACGGCGTTTCGTCGGATCCCTGAAAGCGGCACCGTCGCTGCGTAGAACACCCGCTATAATTATGGACGCTACGACGAGGAAGCCAACGAGGCCGCGGCCTCCCCTTAGCGGGAAAAGAACGCCTCAAACGCCTCCCATGTCACGACTCCATACGCCACCGAAGGTAGTCGATGACCTGAACGAGGCGCAAGCAGGGCCAACAACGGGTACTGCGGCGGACTCCCCCGGGTCATTGCCCGGGCCGACACCGGAGGCCTCCAGGCTGAGGACGTTGGCATGGGTGTCTAGACACCCGGGAGAATTTTCGACCTGGCCTGTGGCCCTTCAGCGAGAGGTCCAGGGGTTGCGGCCCGCGAACGCCTCGAAGGAACGGAGATTCCGAATGAACGTCGCACCCGAAGGGTCGTTGAAATTTCGCTGGGTGACGCTTCCCCCAATTTCCGATCCTTGAGGAAGACCGATATTTTTTTTTATTAGCGCAACCACAAAGCGCAGACAGAAAAGGAAGAAATTAATTTTCAGTTTGTTTTAGAATCCGGCTATCATTTTTTTTTTATTATTTTGTACAACACCGTTACCAAACGTTGGAGAGATTACTTTTATTTTGTTATTTAGTGTACCGTTCCGATTTCCTTTTATTTTCCGTCTATTTCGTTATAGACTATGGACTCTCAGATATTAGGAGAAGAAGACTTCGACTTGCTCCGAGAGTTGGATGCCGCGATTCACGAAACAGAACCCGACGAAGGTTCCCCGGCCGCCCAACCTGCCTAGTCGACCCCAGTAGAGGCTGAAAGGCCGACGAAGTCACCGAGGCTGATTTCCGATATCGAGATGGATGGATTCCACGACGAAGAATTTCTGGCCGAGGTCGAGCGGCTAACGGCCGAAGGACCAAGCAAGGTGGAACACCCGCAAGACCCAGAAAGACCGTCTCTCCTAGATCCCATCATTTATGGGTCACACGCTCACCCAGAGCGTCGTATCCCCGTCTGGGCCGGGGTAGTTTGCCGGAGGTGTGGCCGGAGTGGCCACTACCGCGAAAAGTGCCGCCGTCCCCGAGTCCTGTTCTGCTCCCGATGCGGAAAGACAGGAAGGATGTCACGAGCCTGCCCATGCGATAGACCGACCGCCACCACAACTGCCCTGCCGACGGAAGACATCGTAGTGGTGTGCGACCGCGGAGTGCAGTGCGAGCTGTGGAAGAGTGCTTAACACTCGTTTAAGTGCAGTGAGGATCTCCGAAAAAGATATATCTTTTTCTTTCCGAAGTAGGAGGGGTGTGTAACGAAGCGTTACTATTTTTTATGTTTATTTTGTAATTTAGAACTCCGTTTAATTTGTTTACATGCCATTTACCGTTTAGAAGTTTATTAGTTTGATTTTGGGTTATTATACTGTGTACCGACCGATGTAATTTCCGAATGCACCCCGTATTATTTGCATATTCACCGATACATGTGAATGTAATTATTAACCGTTGATTTAATTTCATAGCCGCTTAAAGTAATTTGTTCATTATATGCCGTATCACCATATGTTGCATTTCTGGTTTATTTTGTTATCCTTATCAGAGGCTGCTTTAGTTAGATATCATTATGGGGAATGATTTCAAACACCGTTTATTTTTATTTGCTTTAATCTTGTGAGTGTTACCGATTTATATAAATGCATTTATGTACCGTTGAATTTATATTTAGAACCGAATAAGGTAATTTATTTATTATGTTCCGTGTAGCAACATTTAGAATGCCTAGTTTATTTTGTTATTATTATCTGAGACCGTTTTATTTTAATACCGTTATTAGGGAAATATTTAATTATCCGTTAGGTTTATATTTGAACATTTAGCGTTTATTTATATATCCGTAAATTGTAAATTTGATTTATTTGAATTGCATTTGCGCTCGAAGATCTAATAATCGCTTCTTCGACGTAAAAGCGGTGAATTAAACCGAATTTTGTGAACACCGTTAGCCAGCGGGTATAAATACAGCCCCTCGAGCATTAAACAGTCAGTTTCCGATCCTGCTTTCTGAAGATTGATCCAGCACCAGCGACCGAAGCCAAGGTACGACCTACACAGACCAACAATACAGAGGTGAGGAATTGTTTTATCTTGGCACTATTGTTTTACCGTTCACATTTTAATTCTCCGTACTCTTTCTACCCTTGTACCTCTCTCTCTCTCTCTCTCTAACTTACCCGAAACCCCGGAAGCAACTTCGCTGCGTGTGTCCTGAGTTGTTGTCTTCCATCCTTGTCTCCCCTTGCGGCTGCGTGTGTCCTGACGCAAGTAACCCTCCTTCAGAAGCATCGTCGCTGCGTGTGTCCTGAGGCGGTGTTTTCTGTACCTTATTTTCCCTTGCGGCTGCGTGTGTCCTGACGCAAGTAACCCTCCTTCAGAAGTACCGTCGCTGCGTGTGTCCTGAGGCGGTATCTTACACCCATGCAACATCCCTTTATCCAGAGAAAGAGCACCGTGATTCTTGTCCGTTCACTACCGGGGTTTGTACCCGAATCGTGCCAAGATATACGATCTCCTTTATCTATAACTGTCATAGTGAAACCGTACCTGATACCGTACTGGCTCCCGTAGAGGTATTGTATTGCTACCATATTTGCTACCGTATTGCTATCATATCTGCTACCGTTTGCTACCGTATTGCTATCATATCTGCTACCGTTTGCTACCGCATTTGCTACCGTATTTGCTACCGTATTTGCTACTGTATTGCTACTGTATTTGCTACCGTATTTTTGCTACCGTTTTGCTTCCGTTTTGCTACTGTATTTGCTACTGTCCAAATTGAATGTTATTGCACTATACCTGTTTATGTAAGACCCTGTATTGTTTAATTCATCCAATATATGTATTAAACCATTCTTGCTTTAATTATTCCACGACGTAGTACAATATAGTCTCTAGGCCGATCCCGAGACTGCAGGTAAATAAAACAGACCCCTGGATACCGACGTCTTCAACTGCAGTTACCCAGGTCTTCGTTATCCATCCCAGGACTACGAAGCTGTTCCGGAAGACTAAACTTCGTAACAAATCTGGCGCCCGAGGCAATCTCCGCAATTGCACGTAATAAGCAGACGTGCAATTGACTCCGTTAAGCCGAGTAAAAGTAAAGAGCGTCACAATCGTCGAAAAAGTGGATGACGACAGTCCTAATTCACGACACACATCTCGTTGGGTTTTCCCCTTTTCGAGATCCCGAAACAATAATTTTACTTTTTCGTCGACTGAAAACTGTTTTCTTTTACACCCCATGTGTAAAAGAAACTGTTTTCGAACAATTGTTGTTTTGAAAAATTGGGTCATCGAAAAACTGTTATTCGAAAAATTGCTGTCGAAAAATTGCAGTTCGAAAAATTGCTGTCGAACAACTGTTTTTCGGACAATTGTTGTTTCGAAAAATTGCATCGTCGAAAAACTGTTTTTCGAAAAATTGCTGTCGAAAAATTGCGTTTCGAAAAATTGTGTCGAACAATTTTCCGGACACGATTTACCGGATGTGTATTTACGTAATATTCCTTGCCTTTCTAAATTAACGTTCACGCCGTAGGAGTGCAAAGTAAAGGTTTTGAGCGTCAATTACTCCTTAAATCCCTAAATCAGAAACCAAAACAGTCAAACCCGAGCAAAGCTGAAGATAACAGAAGTCTAGATACGCAATCAGAAACTAACCAAGAAGAAGTAATTATTAAAATAAATGACTTCCAAGAAGTACGCTCAAGAAAAAAGAAAAGAGGCCCAAATAGCCCTGATTTGCAGGAAAGAAGAGTTAAACCCAAACAAAATTTATATAATACACAGAACAGATTCCAAGCATTAGCAGCCCCTAACCAGAATGCTAAATCTGATTCCTCTCAAGATAAGACCGAAAATAATGAAGTAAATAAAAAAGCAGAGACAATACCACCTTTTATAATACATCATATTACTAATCTAGCACCATTACTGCAAATAGTTGAGACTGCAATTAAAAAAACAGTATCATTATCAAATATTACAAGGTAATAAAATTAAATTGCAAATTAATAACGTAGACAACTATAAGAAGGTGAGAACTGTACTCGACCAGAATAAAGTTGCTCGTCACACTTTCAGCTTAAAGCAAGAAAAATGTTACAGAATCGTGATTAAAAACCTTTATCACACAACTGACTTAGAAGATATAAAGAACGCATTAATTGAAAAAGGTCACATACCCAGAAATACCACAGGCTGTAAAAGCAGAGAATCGAAAACAAATAGAAATTTATTCTTTGTTGATCTTCAACCGCAAGAAAACAACAAAGAAATCTTCAATGTACAGTATCTTTTAAAAGCCAAAGTAATAATTGAACCACCACACATCAAAAAAACTATAGTTCAATGCAAGCGGTGCCAATGCTATGGGCACACAAGTAACTTTTGCACGCGACCTTATAGATGTGTCAAATGCGGAGCAACCCACGACACTAAAAATTGCAAAAAAATAAAGAAACTGCACCAGTATGTGCTCTATGTAAAGGTAACCATCCTGCCAATTTCAAAGGGTGCCAAGTCTACAAAGAAATACTAGAAAGACGCAAACCCAATATCCCAACTACACAAGTACAACAGCAGAAAACGGTACCACCACTATCAGAGTTTCCTCCACTACAGCAAAAACATCAACAAGTACCAACAATACAACATCAAAGCCTACCGCCATGGGTGCAGGATACAGGTACCTTAATGAACAAAACTGTGCAACCGGGAGCACCTTTACAATCACATCCATATCTTAACCAAACCTACAACATGCAATTCATGCAAGATACAATCATAAATCAGAATAAAATCATAATAGACCTTATGAACGAGGCCAGAGAAATGAGACAGGTAATCCAAAACTTATCTAAAGAAATTACACTGCTAAGAGAAAAAATCACCAACAATGGACCAGTATAAAATTGCTACGTGGAACTCTAACGGCTTGACGCAACGTCGTCAGGAAGTAGAAGTATTTTTAAGCACAAACCAAATAGATGTACTACTAATCTCTGAAACACATTTCACTGATCGTACATATTTCAAAATTCCGGGATTTAGAATTTACGACACAAAGCATCCAAATGGGAATGCTAGAGGAGGCACTGCAATACTTATCCGACAAAACATAAAACATTATGAAGCAACTAAATATGAAACGGACTACCTGCAAGCAACTACAGTGATGGTAACGGACTGGAGAGGTCCTCTGGTTTTGTCGGCAGTGTACTGCCCTCCAGGATATAGACCAAATAAAGATGGGTTCATTGCGTATTTCCAAACATTAGGAGCAAGGTTTACTTCTGGCGGGGATTTTAACGCAAAACATTACCAGTGGGGCTCCCGATTGTGCACCCCTAGAGGCAGAATTCTGCAAACTGTTACAGCCGAAAAACACTATAATACCGTATCAACAGGCAAACCTACCTACTGGCCGTCCGACCCGCAAAAAATACCCGATTGCATAGATATATTTATTACCAACGGTATCGCCAATACAAATATGATGGTGGACGAAAATTTTGACTTATGTTACGATCACTCGCCAGTTATCCTAACCCTGAGCTCATCTATTATACTAAAAACAAAAGCTCCGCAATTACATACTCACCTTACCAATTGGGATAAGTTTAGAGAGACACTAGATAAGAACCTTTCTTTAAATGTTTCTTTAAAAAGCAACGAGGATATCGAAAATGCTGTTGAAGTACTAACTACTACCATACAAAACACGTCCTGGAATGCTACACCAACAGCACAAGCGGAACCAACCAAACGTTATCTTCCCGATGTGATCATGGATAAAATTTCTGATAAAAGAAGATTACGCAAGATATGGCAAACTAGACGCTACCCAGAAGAAAAACGAAGGTATAACAACGCCTGTAGAGAATTAAAGAAATTAATCAGCAATTACAAAAATGAAGCCTTTACGCGTTACCTTGAAAGTCTTACTGCAACGGAGGCTACCGACTATTCTTTGTGGAAGGCCACCAAACGCCTCAAACAACCTGAACAAACAATTCCTCCGATCCGTAAGAACGATGGAAGCTGGGCCAAGAGTGACTCTGAAAAGGCAGAGATTTTTATAGAGCACCTAGGTAAAGTCTTCCAACCAGATGAAGCTATCTCAGCAACAGAACGTGATGAAATACAAAACCTCTTGGACGTACCCCTACAATTATCCTTGCCGACTAAATACCTCCCATATAAGGAGGTCAGGAAAATGATTGAAGGCCTGAAAGACAAAAAATCACCTGGATATGATTTGATTACTGGACGAGTCCTAAAGGAGCTACCAAATAAAGGGACCACCCTGATAACACACATTTTTAACGCCATACTAAGAACTGGCTACTTCCCTGCACAATGGAAGATAGCCAAGATTATCCTAATCTTAAAACCAGGAAAACCAGCCTACGAAGCAACATCATACAGACCGATAAGTCTCTTGCTTATTTTAAGTAAATTATTCGAAAAGCTGTTAATGAAACGCCTAATGCCCGTACTACACGAAACAAAAATAATACCGGAACATCAGTTCGGGTTTAGAAAGCAGCATTCGACGATCGAACAAGTACATCGTGTAGTACATTACATAACTGCAGCGTTCGAAGCAAAACAATGCTGCCCTGCCATCTTTATCGATGTTAGTCAAGCATTTGACAAAGTATGGCACGAGGGGCTTCTTTTGAAACTAAAGCAATGTCTACCGGATACGTTTTACGTTATATTAAAATCATATCTACAAGAAAGATATTTCCTGGTCAAACATGAAGAAGAGATGACAAAACTGGCAGAGATAAAAGCGGGAGTTCCTCAAGTAAGTGTCATGGGACCCCTATTATATCTTATATTTACAGCTGACCTGCCCACTGACAACAATGCTATGTTTGCCACATTTGCCGATGATACGGCTATTCTAGCCACCGATGAAAACCCAGTTAGGGCAGTACAAAAACTGCAAAACAGTTTAGATCAAGCTCAAGAATGGTTTAAAAAATGGCACATAAAATTAAACGAAACTAAGTCTGTATATGTTCCGTTCACAAAGCGAAGAGGCATATGTCCCCATATTGCACTAAATGGAAAGGAAATACTACCATCTGAGAGTGCTAAGTACTTGGGTATTCATATAGATAAGACCTTACATGGCGAACTCATATTTGGAATAAGTGGACGCGACTGCCTCCCTGGACTTTCCCATACTGGAAACTGTTCATATCATCTTTATTCAACAGTAGAGTTATTTTCCTCAAAACGGTTGTTCAAGCGCTATCCTAAAACCTTGCCTCGTAACGAATAGACTTACAAGGCTTGTAAGAAGTCCCGCCAAATATCTGCGGTGCCCCTTAATTTCCTTTTAATATGCAACCAGGCATACTTCATTCTCTCCTATATACGTGATATTGTGACTGCAAATTGAGTTTGCTGTGATTTTATAACAGACAGACATTTTTTAAAAACCACTTTTTTGGATTCCTAGAGACCCAAAACGGATATTTCCGTTAAAATCTCGATTTCGAAAATTAAGTATTAAATACAAAATTTTGATAAATAATTTATAACTTGTTGTTGTAATACCGGTTAAAGAAATGAATGTAGCGCGACAGTATGGCAATGGTTCTGAACCAAAGTGTGCGGGGCTGTCCGTACCGCTAGCCGGCCGTCGCGCGGTCTAACTAGTATCGATCGCTATTGCTACCGAGGTAAAGTCCCTGGAAATTATATTTTGTAGGGCATAAAAAGTCGATTTTTTTATTTTCGCGGAAAAAGATTCTTTGGCGCAAACAAATAACAACCGTTAGAATAAAAAAAATATTTTTCTAAAAAAGAGGGGGGAGGGGGCCGGTGCGCTTACATATATCCACGAGTGTAATATTTCTTTGCATATTCATATGCTCCATTACGTACTGAGCGATTCAGTGAAAACCCCAGCTTCCTATCTTTTTTTCTTTATTAATTAAAGGAGTTTGAAGTTTCAAACTTCCAAGCTTCGTAGAGGGCGCCACAGGAAAATTACGGAGTTCTTCAAAAAATATATCGATAGCCCCTTGCGAGGTCTATCGACATATGAAGTTTAAAAAAATTTCTTGGAGCAGTTTTTGAGAAATATTTTTTTGAAAATTTCCAAAATTTTGAAAATTCGTAATTTAGGCCCCTTATAATTTTTCAAAAAACTTTTTATATCACCTCATTTTACCCTTCATATACTATTCAGAAAATAAAAATCATTTGAATCGATTCATCCGTTTTCGAGTAATTGGGCGTTAAACTCAAAATTTTCAAAAATCATAGCGCCCTTCATTTTAAAGCTAGCGAGTTCGGCAAAAAAACTAGCAGATTTGTCTTATGACCCTCTATCGTTATCCGCGATAAAAGTTTCAAAATTGTAATCACGAAAAAAGTGATACCAAAAAAACATGCGTAACTTCCGCTTCCGGTTTCGGATTTTTTTGAAAAGCTTATTTTTTCGATGAATTTTCGATACACCCCCGCATTCCAAAGCGCATCAAAATCGGAGCAATACTTTCGGCTGTAGGAGCGTCACATACATACGTACATACATACGTACAAATACGTACGTTTACCCACTCACAGACAGACAATTTTTTTTAAAAACCACTTTTTTGGCGTTCGCTAGAGACCCATAAACTGGATATTTTCCCGTTAAAGATCCTCAATTTCGAAATTTTCATGAATTCAACTTACCCTATACCTATAAGGTATGGGAAAGTAAAAAGGCGTGGAAAATTGAAACGTTCTGTTCCACCAAGATAACGCTCCCGCTCACAAGAGCTGCGTTTCTACGGCTGCTATCCGCAATGCTGGATTTAAAATTTTAGAACAACCTCCATATTAGCCAGATCTGGTTCCTAGTGAGTTTCACATGTTCCCCAAATTAAAGAACATCTTACCATATTTCCCAAACAAGTGTGTGATATTTAAAATCGGTGATAATCTGAACTAAGCAGCGGATAACAGGCTAATGTATCCATTCAAATAGTTTAAACTAGTGATTTAATGTTATTATAAATCACATCTTATATATGCCATGCATAGCACAAGTGTTAAACTGGCATTATAAAAATTAAAAAGAAAGATCTTCTTCGGGGAACTCATATTTCGAATGATGGGTGATGGCTGCTGTGAATGAGTGTTTTCCAGTGCAGGCCGAAGAGATTTTTTAAGGGCATTCAAGCTCTGCATCATCGATATACTAAGGGCCGGTTCTACAATACACACTTATCTATAGAATAAATTTATCCTTGGAATAAATTCAGAATTTTGGTTCTACCAGTAGATTTAACCAGGGAATAAGAGAAATCTTGGTATAAATAACAGGTTAAGTTATATGGTGCGCGCGCTGGCAGATAAGGCGCTTATTCCACGGTTAAATCGAAAAGTGGGGTTATATAGACGTGTTTGTTTATACAAGCGCAGTGAAAACGTCATTTTTGATTAGATTAGGCGCGAAAAGGAGTAATCTCATACATAATTATTTTTCAAATTTATTGTAAATTACATGTATACCTAATAATAATCTTAACTTTAAATATATACAACTAAAATAATTACAATACAATTAAAATAATACAAACTTAATAATATAATAATAACTTAAATTGCAGATGCTAATATTTTTTCTTTTATTTTTAACTCCGCTTGCAAAATTTTCATTTGCAGAGTATGTTTTTGGGCTTCCATCTTCATCCGAGCTTCCGATTCTTTTTTGGCCAGCTGTATCTGTAGCTGCACCAATTGCAATTTGCTCTCAAGCCAGTACAGAAATTTTTTATTAGTTTCTGTGGTTGGAGAGCTGCAGCTTTTTTTTTAAATACTGGTCTACGACGACTAGTCCCAGATTGATCTAGTGGCTAATAGGATAAATTGTAATTCATGAACAGGATTTCTGGCTTATTAAAAAAAGCTTGCCGGAGTTGCAGAGCTGGGAGTAGAGAGGAAGCTACTTTCAGCAAAACAATCTTCAACATTGATTTTTAATGCTTCGGCAATGGGCTCACGAAGCATAGTTGGGTTCCATTTGGCCCAATACTCCCCACTTTCAGAACTGTTACCCTGTAATTAATCAAACAAAACATTGTATTAATTTTATTACTTTTAATAAATATACCATCTTATGAAAACAATAAATAAAGATTTACAATCAAACTTACAGGTTTATCATTGTCTTCAATTACGACTGGCATTTCGTCTGTATCAATTTCAATTATCTGGGGATCAGTTCCAACCTGTGGTAGCACTGGTTTGGAGTCACCTCCCTCTGCCCCATAACTGTTGTTATCTGAAATTCAAGTAAATAGTGGTAATAGTAAATGAAAAAAATTATTAAATTATTTTGTAATATTAATAAAATACACACCATGGTCATTGCCAAACTCGTTTGCCATTCCTACAGCCCCTACACCCGTAATAAAAAGAATGCGGTCTGTCCAAGGGCTTCCCTTAACTTTCGTGGCAGCACCACCTCCTGTACGACGCTGCATCTACTTCACCGCAGCCACCTCCTTCCAAGTAGTTTTTTTTTTCAAATGTTCCCACTTACTTCTTAGCATTTTTGCTGTTCGTATTTCGTGGGTGTTGCCATTAAACTTAACTGCAAGATTTTCCCACTCGCGGTCTTTTGTTTTATTAACCACTGCATCCTTTTTTTTTTATTTTCTAAAACGTTCCTCCACTAACGAAACCAAAAGTTTAAGTTAAAACAAAACCGTTATTTTAAAATCGTTCACAGCTATAATAGAGATGTTTATTCTCTGTTTGCAGAATGTAAATAAATTTATTTAAGGTTATGTTTGTATAAACACGATTGCATTAGGCCTAAAATTTTTGGAGTATATGACAATTTATACCTTGCAGTGCAGCCAACGTTACACTACTACAGCATAAACCAAGAATAACTAAACTAGGAATAGGAATGCGTGGTAGAACGCTTACGATTATATTCGCAGTATAACTTTTAGGATAAATATATTCTTGGCATAACTATACTAAGAGTTAAACTAGTATTGTAGAACCGGCCCTAAGTGTGCTTTGTGTGCCTTTTAGGGAATTACAGTGAGAAATAAAGTTGTTTCAAATGTCTAAGTAATTTGCTTCTATACCAGGGACAATAGAATATGATGAACCACCCTCGTATATAAGTACAGAATATCCACCTAAGGAATATTATTTGAGGTCCCATATATCAATTTCGTAATATATATTTGCAAGTAATTTCTATATAAACATTTTTAATACAATCGCTTGTTGTCATTATTTTTCATTCATACAGGATGTCCTAAATTAAAATAATTTGCATTTTTCTTAGCAAACTTATGATCTAAACAGTTTCTTAAAAAGATACACCCAGTAAAGTTTTGGGAACGTAATTTGGCGACACCCTGTGTGTATATATATATATAAGCAAATTTGTACAGACATTGCCGCATTTGGCTTTTAATTCGCCAATATTTTCTATCTTGCCAGTCATTTCCTTGTAGATTTCTCTCTCCTCATATTTTCTTCTATTTTTTCTTTTCATTAAACTCTTAGTCTTCCTCTTTTTCGTCTTGTCGATAGGATGCCTTCTTATACTCGTTGGGACCATCTCTGTTCTTGTATACTTCTTACATGTCCATACCAGAGTAATTGTTTGGGTTTACTCTATCTACTAGTGTGTTGTATATCCATCCTTCGTCGAATCTCTTCGTTTCTTATTCTTTCGAATCTTGAAACTTAGCAGCTCCTTCTCAAAAAGTCAATTGCTAGGGCATTTAGTCTTCTTTCCATTGTTATGTCTAACACTCATGGCTCTGCTCCATGGATAGGGATAGTTTCCATTATAGTTCGGATGTGCGTTTTAGTGTCTTTTCGTATGTTGTCACTCTATAGTATTGAATTTAACATCTGTATCGTGCTTCTCCTGTGCCTAATTTTATTCTGTATTCCGTTAGTTTTGATTCCTTCCTTCGTTATGTCAACTCCTAGGTACTTATATTGACTATTCTTATTTGGATAGGTATTCAAATTTCTAGCTTCTGCACCTATTGCCAAATATTTAGTTTTGTCCATCTGCATTCTCTCCTATTAATTTTTTGAGCATATACTCTGTGTCTTCATGGTCTCTCGCTATAAACACCTGATCATCTTCATGTACAATAATAATAATAATAGAAAGCAAAACTACTAGATGATAATTATAACCCGCGTATTCATATTTATACGCTTCGGAAAATTGAATTTGAAATCTAAGACTTCTTCCATTTGCTTAAATGGAAGCCCTGTATCTGTTTATTATCATAGTTTTCTGCGAAAACGCGTTATAATATTATATTTGTGGCCTACAATAAAACAGGTTACAATTCCTAAATGAACAAATAAAATGTTTTATCTTCACCAGTGCTGCTACCAATTACAACAGTTGCGAAATAAATAGTTCGACAGATAAATTAATGCCACAACAGTTCAAATACTAATCAAGAAATTAGCAATTGTTAGCTTAATTTACTAGGCTAGATTTTCTTGGTTCGAACCACGCTAAAGTGCAGCTGTCGGTTTTAAAACTGGAACAACTTAAATTTCTAGGAAGACACGTGTCTAATTGAAGAATTTAACACCACCTTCAAATTGAATTTCTAAATTTTTCTGTATAATATTAGTTCGTAACATAGGAAAACCTTATATGTATAAGATCAATTTATTATTAACAGCCATAAGAACAGTATAAATAATGGTCGTTATTTAAAATATGCATCTGTACATTTGACTAAAAATCCTTTAAAAAGTACATGAATGAGTAAATAAAAAGTTAGTTGGTGTGTGATTTCGAACTCCAATTAAAAAGCTTTTCCGTTAGAACTTTTTGGTATGGATGATCTGTTATGCAAGGAGATCAATATTCTAATGGCCTCAAGTGACTTCGGTATGCCAGTAATATAATAAAAAAATTCCGAAACTTAAAAAGCGTGTGTTTGAAGGGCACCTCTTCAAAACACGGGGACTCAAACTTTTAAAGATAAAAGTTTGAAGCTTCCGAATGCTAAACTTTCAAGTGAATTTCGTAGCAACTCAACAGAAGGGACAGTATAATCGAACTACAACGTTCAGAACTTTTAACGATATAAAATAACCAGATAGGGAATTATATTTTAAATCTGTAACAGTACTTTTTTTGTTCACAAAGTATGAGTATTACATGTATCTAGCTTAAATTTCGTATAATAGCAGGGCATGAGGGACAAAACAAATCTCTGAGATTAATACACAAAGTAAAACATATTTGTTTGAGGTTGGTCAAAGTCTATTTTGCAATAAACTGTCGATAAATATGACTTTTGGGGCGTAAGCGTAACTGTTTTGTCATCGCGGTTTACCCTTATCAGAAATTTTAATGATCAAACTATATATTTTCAGGTTTAACGGTACTATTTGCATATTTGGTGTTCATGAAATCTAATAATTGTGTACAGGATTGGAGGATCGTCCTCTCTACAACGCGGTGTTAAATATCAAGTTTAGATCCTTCTCAAGCCATTTAGGTTTCTCCTTGCGCCATAATTCACTCCCGGGGAGATTGAAGCGCCCATACAATTTACCTCCTAGATTCAGGTTACTATAACTCATTTCAGACAGGGCTAAAATAACAGCAACTATTTAGAATGCGGGATCGGTTTTCACAATCCAGTTTTTCAGGCATTCTGTAAATATAATCGGGAAATATAACTTTGCGGAAAGTGGATTTACATTCCATTTTCTCCCCATCAGCTTTGTTTATATTTTGCCCTCGCATTCGATGTCGAGTTTTGATGCCCGCGGCGCATTAAAAATTAAAACAGTGGCCACTCAATATTCCCGTTTGGGCGCGATTGATTAAGCGATTTGAATTCGTTTGATTCGAGGCTGTGGAACCGTTAATCTTTCCATCACTTGAAGTCGCAGGGACCATCATTTAATATTGACGGTGCGTTCGCGCCCAAGTGATTATTTTACCATTGAAATTTTGCGATTTATGGCTGGTGGTGTTCGTGCCAGCAGATTTATTAGTTGAACTCTCTCGGGTTGTGCCAACTAGGGCTAATTGCATGAAAAGTTTCTCGGTCCTGAATTTCGCATTTTAGTCTGTTCCTTACAGGAAACAGAACGCACGAAGTCCGTATTTTTGTTTCGCGAGTCCGTATATGTTTGGATTACTTTATTAGGGCTTCGGTTTGGTATTCGTGCTGATCCGGCGGGTTTCATGCTTCACCATGCTAATTTGAACTTTATCAGCGTTTAACTAAGTATCGTGCCACCGGGAACACAAAGAAAATCAACCGAAACCCATATTCACCTATAAACTGTGTGAATAAGCGGAAGAAAAAATATTTTGTTAGAAATTCACTGCCTTTACATTTTTATAACTACTAGCAAATGGCACTTCCTCAGGACTAAATTTGATGAGAACCGGCACTTCCAAACAATTTTGAAAATAAGCGGTTTAGATCTGGTAACATTGGTGGATAACTCATCTTCCACGAGATCAGAACTGTGTTTCAGGAAATGTGTGGTGCATCATTCTTGGTAATAGCAGAGTTGACCCATTCTATAATCTTCATAGTTTAATTTTAAAAGAAGGATACTATTCTTTCAGAATAACCAGGAGTATATGATAGATATACGATATAGTCATATAGTTATTAAATACGCTTCACACCTTTACCAATTTCCACTATAGTGCACCGTTAGTGCTCATTCCTATGATAAATGTTGCCTCTCAGAAGGTTTTGTAAGCTTAATTGATAATTAAGGTTCTATAATTTGGCTGGCAAGCTTTCCGGATGTAACACATTTTTAGTTTTTCGTATGGGGACCTCTTAAAGCCGGTAATGTTCATGGATTAAAAAAGAATTTGTTAGTTATCATACGATGCATATAATACGACCTATTAATTGCATCCTGTATACAAGATAACTATTTTTTAGCAATTGCATTGGAAATATGGCACTGACTACTTTTTGTATAATTGAACTTTTATGTAATAAATGTGATAAACGAGGACAGTCAACGAAAAGTTAAATTAATCAACACAAAATCCAAAGTGGTAAAAATTATTTATCCCGTGAAATGGAATATTATTAATCCCGCTTACTTCTAAATTCCAGGGGGTTAAATCTGGTGAGTATGGAGGATGATCAGATTCTTGATTTTCTGTATGTTTGGTTTAGTTGCTTTTTAGACTAGGATGGAGGTTTAATTATTACTTTTTTTTACACCAGAGCAGTATAAATACATAACATTGTGACCTCTAGCGCCTCCACCAAATGTAGAAATTCCCCAATGAGTTGTACAGCAAGTTCTTTGCTTTTAGAGGTGTCTTCAAAGTGTGTAAAATGGCTGCTAAACAAATTACTTAAAGTGTTCTATTTGGTTTACGACCGGATTGTGCAGCAAAACGGTTAAGCAGCAGAATTGAAGGTGAAGTAAAATTGGAAGATGAATTCGCGACCTGGAAATAGCATTCCAATCTTCGAGGGCTCTTCCCGCCTTACTTAAACGAATTTGCATTGATTTCGGATGTAGCCCCGTATCTTACATCTTCAGTCTGGCAGATAATTGAAATTAAATGTTGAAACAGCTTTACGTTTGAATTCCCCACGGTTTGGGTGTTGTACGAGGAGGAGAGTGTTTAAAGCCGTCGCTTTATGATGTATTAAGTTTACTACATCGTATCCGGTTTTATAGTTGAAGTTTACACCGTTCTATTGCATGCTTTACTACTCCTTTCAGAATTTTTTATCCTATTAACATTTCATGATATCGCGAACGAATCGATTTGTTTAGCGGTCGTGTTTGCAACTTTCTTTTTAATAAGGTTTAACTTTTGGTTTCTGGTTACTGCTCTGTAAATAAACTACGAGCATGCCGTACCAGTGGTCTTGTCAATATAGAGCCTTTGAAATTAAGATTTTTTTTAAACAATGAAAAACATATTAATTGGTTTAACTATAAATTACATTTTTACACAAAAGTACGTAAATATCTCTGAGAGGATCTTTTTTTGATTGTAATATTTCGTGGGTTAAAAGTTACTGTGGGTGTTGAATGTTGTTTGCCTTGTTTAGTTTCTGGCAAAATCGTAAACTTCTGCGAAAATTTATCACCGTAGTAGTTTACTACTCAATACTATCACTTTTATATTAACATTATTTTTAAAAGTTTCGATGGATGTTACGGGCCAAACGAGGTTTTTCATCGACCCGCAACAAGAAGGATGGAAAAAGGCCTACGGCTTAGCTCAGAGGAGTAGGGATGGTTCACGGAAACCGCTTACGGGACGGAAATCATACCTAGTTGTGTACAGGGTAGGCCAAACCTAGCGGGCGCCACCTTCCAAATCAGAGCTGATTACAGGCCGAGAAGCCAGCAGCTTATGGGAATCGGACTTACATTTATTGTGCCTCCTCCTCTCTGCAAAGTTTACAAAGTTCATGCACAATACAATACACACAAATAAAAGATATGATAAATTTTAAGACAAATATAATTCTACTATTTGAAATAAGTGACACAATACAAGAACAAAGACTACATTGACAATGATAAAATTTATAGTTTAATATAAGATTTTGTTGGAACGTTCAAACCGAGGCTTACGATATTTACTTTACGAGAACAGATCTACGCAGCCAGTGACGTATGAGTTCGCAACAAAAATATAATTTATAATTGCACTTTACGGTTAACAAAAAAAGAAAATGACAACTGGCGACTGAAGGTCGCTTTACATCGCATTAACAAAAAAAAAAAGGTTCAGCACTTGAAACTTGAAAATGAAACTCGGAAAAAGATTTTCACAACACAATAACAATTTTTTTACCTTGATTATCCTCGTTAGGGAGTAGAGAGAGAGAGAGAGAGGCAGGCACAACTTCGGGGTGTTCTGAGGTCCGGAAAAAAGGCAGATGTTTTTTGGGAAATTTCGAAACGAAATATTCTCTGCATAAACTTCCTAGTTTGTCGCAGCAGCGACACATCCAGAGCGGCAGGAAATGGGCTCGATAATAATCCGCCAAAGGCGATCAGTAAATTCGCAATGAATTGCCCTCCAAGGGTTAAAATTCCAGGGTGTTTCTTTAAATCCGACACTTGTGGATGGTTCTGTTCACCCCACGGTGAAAACAGCGATACGAAAATCACACGACGGACACCCATCGAAAACACAAGCCGCCGCCTATTACAGTATTTGATTTCGACGCTGCATCGCAGCAACCGGGCCCAAGAAGAAGAGACAAAATGCGAATATGCATTAAATATTTTATCAATTTGCGAAATATGTTGCAAGAATTCCAGAACAATTTAACACGTAGGACTCCCTTCAAGGGCAGGTCAAGCGCACAGACAAAACATTAATCGGCATTTCTCTAGGATAACAAAACAAGGTAATCGAAAACTGTATTCAGGAAATAACAATATAGTGTTCGGCTACAGAGCGGCGATTAAAATAAAACGTTAATTCAAATGAAGCGGCAATATCAAATGAATATAACACGGAGTTTAAAAGTTCTGTCTCATAAAGGGAACAGTCTGTATATTATCTAAGACCTAACTACCTTTTTCCATAAACAAATCTAATTGTAATTAGGCTAATTCATGCGTATACCACAGTGAACTATTACAAATAAAAGAAATAAATTATTTTTACCGATTGATAATTAAAATTGGGGAAGTAACTTTGAATATATTTATTCCGCATAAAGATTTTATATCCTGCTGTTAGTACTGAAACATGAATAGCTCATCCCTTAAATGTCAAAAGTTATAAAATCTGTCCATTCACCTGTATGTCAGTCGTAAAACCCAGTTTTTCACATCAAATTCAATGTATTTCAATAAAGAGAATTATCTATCGAAGGTGCGAACATACCTATAACGAAAAACGTTTTTGCAGGATGAAAATTCCAAGCTACATCTTTTAAACACGATTTTCTAATGCTGAATACATCCAAATAAAATATTTGATCATCTTGCACAAGCAGTCGTCTACTTAATTAATTAACGTCCAAAATTTAGTCTCACAGAATCAGTTCTTTTTTCATTTGATTTGGTGCCTTTTCCAGGAGAAGCTTATAAAGGCGGCTTTTGTACGGAAGTCAGTAATTAATTTATTTTTTGGGTTGCAAGCCAGCTTTTTAAGAAATGTGCGTCCCGCTCCGTATGCTTGACGGTTTCGATTTTAAAATCTAATTAGACGTCTCATAATTAAACTAAGAATGCTTGTGCTTGTACAAGTAGTCGACTGTAAATTAGAAGCAGTCAGTTACCCATTTAATTCGATTTTAAAGCTGTCAAGCATGCAATGAAAATGCTGTTCACAAAATAATGTTTAACATCTAAAAATATACAGAGTGATTCTAAACATGTGCGAAAAGAAAAGATATTTACATTTTAATGAATTGATGTAAGGAAACTTAATCTTAAAAAAGATTACTAAGTAATTTAGGTTTTAAATAACCTCAAATATACATGGTATAGCATTTTCATTGCTTGCTTGGCAGCTTTAAAAACGAATTAAATGGGTAACTGACTTCTGACTAAAGTTTTTCGCACGTGTTTAGAATCACCTTGTATAACGTATAAACGAATTTCTTTCGTTTTTTGGTAAAATTAGTTGGTAGAGTTTATTAAAAGGTCTCCCGGAAATAAAAATGTTTATATTACGTATATTATAAGTTTTGCGCAAAGGGAATCACCGGAATAAGTTAATATTAATGGGTTATAATAAAGTTAGATTTCGTTAAGTGCGGTCACTATATTAGTTAGGCTAAGGTAGGTTGGATGGATTTAAGTAGGATTGAGTTAAAGTTGGGTTACATTAGGTTAGTTTCGTTAGGTTACGTCTAAATCAAGTTAGGTTTCATAAGAATTAAAATTAGATTACTTTGAAGTTAATGAAGGTTGAAGAATAGATTGTGTTAGGTTAGTTAAGGTCGAGGTTAAGTTAACTTTTTCCGGCGATAGATTAAATTATTTTGACAAAATTGTGTCATACGAGATTGTTCTAAGTTAAGCTATGCCTAGTTACGTTAGTTCAGCTTAAGTCCATGTTAACTTTGAATTAGGGTAGGTTAGATCAAAGTCAGGTTTGTTTCGCAACATTAAAATTAGGTTAGGGTTAGATTAGTTAAAGTTTTGTAAACACTTGCGGAATTCTTTATCACTACACCAATATTATGACAATATTATTCTTAAATGATTACATACATAAATCACTACCTTCATTTAAATTAAAGTAAACTTAAAATTGGATTGAATTAATAGCAAGTTAAATATTAAGTTAGGTTAAATTGGATTACGTTGGATGAGGTTCCTTTATATTCAGGTTAGGTTGATCTTTTTGTAAGCCTATATTCCTGCCATTTTCCAGTGGTTTTAAATTAACTTAGGCAAAAGAGCACTATACGACCAATACTAACATTCACGGCAGAAACAAAACCACAAACAGTAAAAAGTAAACAGAAAATGGAAGTCATAGAAATGAATGTACTGAGAAGAATAGCTGGGAAAACAAGACGTGACAGAGTGAGAAACACAAATATAAGGCAAGCCTGTAAAATCGAAAACATTAGTAATTGGGTCTCACATAGAAGAAGAGAATGGAACGCGCACATAGAAAGAATGGACGAGAGTAGAGTGGTACGAATCGCACGAGATAATCAACCTGGGGGAAGAAGAAGTATCGGGCGACCCAAAAAGCGATGGAGCGACGCCGTCCAATAATATGGTAAAAAACAGGCTGTTAGCCTATTTTAGAAGCTAGAAGAAGAAGAAGAAGAAGAAGAAGAAGAAAAGAGTTATATTAGGTTAGTCAATTAGGGGTAGATTATGTATTGTTAAGAGAACTCAGTTTCGGCCAAAGTTGAAGTTACATTGGGTTTCAGGAAAGGCAGGTGAGTTTACCTAGGTTATAATTACATTAGATTAACAGTAATCCATTCGGTTCACATACTGTTAATTAAACTAATATTGTTAAAGTTAAAATTTGATTGCATTCGGTTGGGTTCCTTTAAGCTAAGGCTGGATTGATTTTTCCGGAACCACATTCTTGTAGTTTCTTGTCCATTAACATTAGATGAAGTTAGATGTACTAAAGTATCTTATTTTGTAATATATTATCGCACGAAGTCAATTTGACTTAAATATTGGATAGATAGAGCAAAGTCAACTAGGATCAAATTAGATTCGATTAGAATAATTTAGATGGGTTAATATTAAAGCGGATTAACTTGAAGTTCGATTAAAGTAGTTAATTTAATGTTATATTAAGTTAGTTTAATGTTATCGAAAATTCATGTTACATATTGTAACGTCGCGGACCCTCAGTGTGATACGTTGTGTTGTGTTTCTTAAATCGTTTTAGGTAGTAACAGGTTCGCAATCTAAGTAACTGAACGTGATAAATAAAACGCTGTAGAGGTTTAATTAATTTTTTCTATAAAATATTTCTCAAGTCCAAAACTGCGGCTGTAATTATTTACCTAGTCAGGATAATACATCTTGTGTAAATTAGTTTGTCGGATAATCCCCCTCCCCCTCATTTCCCTTAATACACAACAAGACGAAAACAGCGTAAACAAGAAAAAACACATGACTGGAAAATCCTATAGGGGCTGCGGGCAAGCCAGAGCGCTCTACTGCAGACGGGGAGAGGATGTACCGTTGAAGGAAAATCCTACTGCAAGTACTGCCAATACTGCAATAGGTAATGTAACAGCAAGTACATTGTACAACATGAAGGAGTTACAACAAACTACTGCAAATACTGTCATACCCGTTTCTCAAGCTACATCCAGTGCAATGCATAAAATTGGAAACTTACAAGATGAAGCAGCCGGAATGGTGGAAGGTATCCTAGTTTTTGCAATGACCGGGCTTCGGAAAGGCTTGCGCTTGACAGGACTACAAGAAAACTTTTCACTTAACACAGAAAGCTAAAATGGAATTTCAAAAACCAGACACCCACAGACCCATTGGCATTCAGAAACCTATCAAAGTTGCGGAGACTATTAAAACCACAGAACCTGTAAAAATCAATGAGAGAGACAAGAAGGACTGTGGAGATGTCAAAAATCATAAAACTCCCGCAAAGCTGATTAAAATTCCCCATGTTGCATCAAAAAAAAAACCAAAACAAACCCACAGCAGCAGTGAATCTGACGAGTCGTGTCGATTAACCTGCTTAACAAGGAGTCTCCTAGTTTTGATGGGCACATTTTACTGGAAAAAACTCCAAATTCTGGACAGGGGCGGCGGTCAAGTCAGAGTTCGGAGAGTTAGCGCCGCTCGGCTATACTTCCTATCGCCAACGACTCAATGGGGATAGTGTGAGGGAACACCCCGGGTCGCTTTTATTTTTGAATATTTCTATTCATAACAGTACAGAATAAATAAATGGAAACGTAATTTAAGAACTAACTGAAATAATTGGATTAAATCACAATTAAAACTAGAAATATTCAAAAATGAAAGCAGTCTGGGACGGCTTCTCACAGTATTTTAGGTTAGGTTTATGTTAAAGTCGGGCACATCCACACAAAATTAAGCATCGCTGTTATTTCACATCGTTTCTCATGTTTCAGCGGATGGTACACAAAGTAACAGCATCGTTTATAATAACAATGATTTAGTAACGTGGCAAAAAATGCGTTATAACAAAGATATTCGTGGTTTGAAACTTATAGAGGCAGACAGCCAGTTAAATAGGATTAAGGAGAAACGTGTAGCGTAGCCCGCGGGTTCTATGACCGTATTTTAAATAGCTTATTGTAAAATGTGTATCGGTATCTTAAAATTAATATATACAAACCGGTGGACATTATTTTGTAAAAGTTACCAAAAGCACGGGTTCCGCAGTTAATTTTAAATCACTAATGTAAATAGTATTTAAAACTATACGTAGGTATTTGTGTTCCCCTGTTGATGCACATATTTAATTTTAAAACAAGCCAGTTGGTTTTAGTACTTTAATATAGAAACAAGCGTCATTCAACTGCAAAATCGGCGTAATTATAAAGAACGATAATCAGGCTATTTTATCATAGCGGCCGTTTGATGTTTTATTGAAGCCGCTTTGAATCGCTAGCGGCGCACTATTATTAAAGGAATATGCACGTCTGTTTGCATTTTATTTCTGTCTCTTACATGTGAGCTTCGGGTGGGTATGGATTTTTCCCAGAGGATGTTACCGACGTTGAAGCCTTTAAATTCAGTTGTTGAGCGATGACGGCATGGTGGCGTTTAATGTACAAACAAAGCCGTTGGGCACTTTTATTTCTTTTTTAATCGATATTGTGTTTTATCGGTGCATGTTAGGGCGGGCCTGGAGATTTATAATTTAAGGACCTGCTGGTTTATATTCTTTTTTACGGTTTTTAAGCAGCCCGTCTTCAGAAGCCGCTTCACAAGTTAAGGATGCTGTTAAGTGGCTTCTTGTGTTTGTGTGCACTTAGAGCGTTCTAGGGCCACTACTTCCAATTTTTGTCGTCTCATTATAATGATTTCAAAATTACACAACGAATGGAGTTTTTATTAGAAGAACAAACTTTTTTGAGCAATTCTCTAAATCTATGGCGTTTTATTTTTATTGACATTTGATTTACAGGCTTCTTCATCTAGAATATTTTCATTAATTTTATGCTTTAATTATACTTTCGATTTCTCATTTCAATATTATCCCCTTAATTATATAATTATATATGATTTTCTTTTAATAATTAATTTTATTTTAGTTCAAAAGGTGTATAATACAAATGTAACGCAATTAAACCAAATATATTCAATTTCTTGAAGTAATAACAAAAATGAGGCAATAATTCTAATTAGAGGATAAAACAGTAATTGCAAATTTTACATAAATATGAACTTAAAGTTAAAAAAACAAAACGTTAATAACGTGTATAACCTCCTCGTGCTCGAATCACACTTTGGATTCGTCTTGGCATCCCCTCAAAAGTGTCGAATGGTATCGTGGTCAATTGCATCCCATTTTTGGACTCCTGCTGCAATTAGCTCTTACAAGTTGTCAGGAGCGGAAATTCGGACTCGAACTCGCTCTCCCACCGTGTCCCAAACATGTTCGATTGGGTAAAGATCGGGATTAGCAGGCCAAATCATTCGGTGAATTCCAACTTGTGTGAGCCAGTCTTCGGTTGTTGCTATAAAGCTTGTGGAATATTGATTCAGTTTAAAAGGAGATGGACTGACTATTGGAAATACCACAAAACCCTTTTGGTTAAAACAGTAAAGTCGAGACGGATCTCTACCACTGAGTAAAAAAAAACCTGGGTGCTTCGTAAAAACTACAACACTCAGAAAATATGTATATTTAGATAATACATTTCCACACCATAAAACACAATACAAAACAAGAAAACATAAGCGGTTGTGTAAGACTTAATGATAGATCACAGCTTTAAGTAGTTCTTACGAGAAGAAGCTACTTGTTGGCATTGAAGTGTCTTGTGCCTGTCGTCTTGCTGCTTCTGTCTTCCCCTAGATGATGTTGCTGGAGCTTCTTATGTGGCTTCCAGTTTATCATTCAGGATGAGGGTTAAATGACGCACCCTCTCTGGGCGACTTGAGGTTGGTAGCGCGTGCTTAGCGAGGCTGTCCCGAGCCGAGTAAGCTGCGCCCTTTTGGGGTTTGTATGTGTGCGCTAAAGGGTTGCCTAACGGGTAGGCATTATATTATGCGCGTGTTACAAACTTCATTTAAATATCCATCTACGATTCGAGCAACGTGAGGGCGGACATTGTTATGCGTTAGCATGACATTTTCACCAATAAATGGGACGAAAGGCCACAACATATGGTTCTAAGATGTCCCTAATGCACCTTTCTGTAGTCATAGCTCCTCCATTTACCACAACCAATTCGGTGCGGGCTTCCATGCTAATCCCACCCCATACCAAGATTGAACCACCACCAAAACTAATTCTAGGCACAATATTGCATTGGGCAAACCTCTCACCAGTCCGTCGCCAAACTCTTTGACGACCATCTTGAGATCTCAGACAAAACCGCGACTCGTCAGTAAACAGAATATGGCCCCATTCCTCAACCCCCCAGTTTTGATGTTCATGGGCAAAGTTCAACCGTTGCCCTCGATATTTCTTGGTCGATAGTGGATCGCTTGCGGGTCTTCTTGCACTCAAGCCGTGTTCCTGTAATCTTCTTCTTACAGTTCTTTCACTAACTACTACACCACGTACCTCTTACAACTGATTCCGTGTACTAACTGTAGTGGTGTCCCGGTGTCTCAGGACTCTCAAGGTGAGAAAGTGGTCGTCTTGAGTTGTTGTACGCATTTTTCTGCCTGAACCACCAGTTTTACGAAATCATTCTACAGCTCTTTGAATAGTACAATTTGTACAACCTAGAAACCGAGCTACGTAGTACTGCGATCGTCCATCTTGAATTAAAGCAACAGCTCTGGCAGTATTGGTTGGATTCAAAACCATGTATAAGTTCTATGACCACTAATTGAACTGTATTAAACACGATTGCGAACAATACTGTACATAAAGTGAGACCAACAAAAGACCAGTTTCGTAAAAACCGTTTAAATGTAATCGAATACCACAATAATACTTTTTTACTCATTATTTTATATTGTTTTCTGGTTTCATAGTAAAACAAAGTAGTTTATCGGTAGTAGTACGATACTAAAGCATATTTGACAAGGTATTGTTCCGCTTAAAAGCTGTAACTGGATAAGGACTCCTTGCCCTTATCTGCCGGGATCGCCAAGAAACAACTATCCTTTGTGAAATGAAAAGATTTATTCATTTGTTCTACAAGGTACTATAACAACTTATCCTAAAACATTATTCTAAAACAATACACTAAACTACTTACAGTAACACAAGTATGCAACAGGTCATTGCTGGATCGGAATTCAATTTTAATCGGTCACTACCACTTGACCCTACTGGAACTACAACTGTTCCAACTCTAACTCGCACTCCTCCCTCAACTCTGTATTGCCTTTTTATAAATTCCGTTTTGCACTCCTCAGCTTTTGGCCTGGGCCTTATTTAATTTCCCTCATCAAGCGTAATACTTATTTCACATTTCCTAATTGACTATTCCAAAGTACTTGATTTTGCTGAGTAAAATGACCTAATTGCTTGCAACATAAATGGTATGCAATTGAAATCACCTTACAACAGCTATGAAGCAATACAAATAATTTAATTAATAATTTTGAATATTGGGTTCGTAACAGTATGTTCAAAAGAAAACAAGTTGAGATAAACATTATAGATGGACCGAATTTTGTGCCGGTGAGTGTATTTTAAACATAACATCAACTTCAAATTAATGTACATATATATATTGCGGATTTCCACATCATCGCTGACGTCTCCGCATCCCAATCTCCATGTTTTCTTGTCTTCCCAGTCATTTTCATTTAAATTTCTCTTTTCCATGGCAACTTTTACTCCACTTTCCCATGTTTGTTTTGGTCGGCCACGTCTTCTCCTTCGGGCGGGGATCCATTCCCACACCTTCCTAGGCCATCTTTCTTCTCCCATACGTTTCATGTGGCCGTACCACAATAACCTTTTGGCTTCTACGGTTGTTACAATATCTATTTCCACTTCTGCTCGTCTTTTTATCTCCTGGTTGTTGATTCTATCGAACTTCGTTAATCCACAGCTTCGTCGCCAGTAGTCCATCTCCATTGCTTTCAATTTTTGTTCTTGTCTTTTTGTAATGCTCCATGCCTCTGCCCCGTATGTGCTTACGTTTTCTACTACAGCTTTATATATGACTCGTTTGGTATGTTTACTACTAGTACGTTTGACAGCAATGCCTTTAACGGCCCTATAAAAATTTAAAAAAAATAGTTCGATTATGCAACAATAGTGCTACAGTTTGACAGTTTGTGGCAACGTGTTAATTTGTACGCCCTTCCAACGTTTCGTAGAATGTTTATTTAACAGTTTACTGTGAATCGTGTGAATGAAGCGAACTAAATTAAGCGAAATATTTATCAACACAACCAGAACTTAAAATTGTGCATCAGAATTACCTTCTACACTCTCCTCTTCTTTGAAATACTCTATAATTTTGTATATGCAAATCTAAATGGAACAGTAAATAATACAACAACTAAAAGTGAATTGCTTTGTTACACAGCCTTCAGCACAAATTGTATCAATCAATCTTACCATCAGCATAATTGCATCGAATGATTCAAACAGGAAGTGGTGGTAGTTCAGTTTTTGCTTTCTGAGCAAGTGCTGAATTTGCCGTGGGTATGAGCCTTGAACATCGCCAATAAAAGATCTAGTGCTGCAACCCGTTATACACAATTTCCAATCCGGCTTAGGCAACCATGGGTCTCCGATGCCAAACGGCTTCTCTGGTGTTTTTATTATTCGATTTCGTACTTCTATGTTAGCGCTGAGGAGAAGCACATGGCAAAAATAGTGGTGGTGTCCAGCAGTAGGACATAGGGGCTGTTAACGACGATTATAAAGAAACTTACTTTTAGCTGTTTAATGGCATGCTTATGGTAACTTTAGTTGTTCTTTACATATCGCCTTAAAAAGCAGTTTTTACTGTTTTGTATAAAACGGTCACGTTTACAAAGAATAGTGTCTAGAACAGCTTAATACGTATTTCGGCAACTAAGTTGCCATCTTAGTAGAAGGTAGGACTAACTAAAGTAACTTGGCTAGGAAATACCTATTGGATTTCCATTGTTGACTTGGTGAAAAACTTATCTTCAGATGCATCCTCAAGCAAGTTACTTAATTTAATTTAAGTTCCTAATTAAGATGGCTTTTATATAGGTATTTACTATTTTTCATGTAGCTTCTTCAGTAAATGATTAGCGCAGCAACTGGAGTAAATACATACCTTTACTCACATCTCTTTCTAAGGCACGTTAAAGGTTTTAAGCAGGTATGCGAACGTACGTCTCATAACGAAATCTGAAACACAGATTTATATCTACATTAAAAGCGACACATGCTCACTGCTATTTGGAGAAGATATGCCTCTTTAGTTCAGTACTTGAAGCTGTCGCTATGAACACATGTCACAACAGTTCTCAACAGGTCATGCCACAAGCTTTTATTTTTGACAAATTTTGTCCCTGCATAAATGCACAATAATAAAATTGTTTGGGACTGCTGGTTTATTTCTTACTCTTAGTTCGTACAGTTGTCATGTACCTGCCACTAGTCCTTCCCTCCAGGCAGCTGCATGAAAAATAGTATGCATATGTAACAAGATAAAACTGAGATGAGAGTGAGAAGTGGATGCAACCTCTTAACTCGTTTCTCCTTTTGCATTTTTCCTGTATATTATTTTATCATAATCAAATCAAATTTCCATCTAATTAAACTAAATAATTGTAGTAGTGTACTTTCCTTTTACAACTTAAGAATATAACTACATATTAAACAATAATCGAGTCTTGAGGATGAAAGAGCCACGCTGTACGACAAAGGCTTTTAGTATACAGGCAAGCTCTGATACAAACCACGTTATGCATGTTCTGAAATCCCAAGCGTTCTCTTATAGTGCTTACGAGTTTATGTCAAATGAAATTTAAAAATGCCGTACCGTCAAAGGATATCTAGTAAATTCTAGCTTCCGAATCACGCTGGAAACGCTCTTTTGTCAGTCCAATATTGTCACGGCGGATTTAGAATCGGCGAGAATTAGAGGCAACAACGTAACCCATAATTAACAGTTCGATTCGACTACGCCCTTCTAATCCAGAACTTGTCACCTCCACCCGCAACGTTAGCTCCCCTGAATTGCCTCCAGCGATCGCGTTCAAAATTTAGGATTAACGCTGCATGTTTTGAAAGAGTTTCGGGGTGGTGTTCAACCGTATGTGCGAATTACAGTAAAATCAGCGTTGGGAGTTTGTGTGAAACTAGGATGGTATCACCTTTTTGGGTTTTAAATTAATCTTTGTATTTTTTCAAGCGGAACCCTTGTAGCTTTCGGGCTAGGATTATTCGTTTTAAAAATTCCCAGGTGTCTTTCAACATGCTCGGGAATCGTTACTGCAAAGTTTATATATTAAATGTACAAAAGCAGACCAAAAGGCATCGTCAGTATTGATTGTAAACAGCTTTCTAAGTAAATTAATTAATTCCTTTCTTTAGTGCTTTATTTATTATGACACGTAGCGATTTTCTCTACTATGCCTGTGTTGCGCGTTTCAAAGTACCACAGACATAGAGGACCTACGGCCTAACGTGAGCTCGGAACCACCGGAAGTGTAAACACTTCTACTCCGTAGAAATTTTATTAGGCAAATACCGCGATGGTTTGCCATTGCCTTACGAGAGAGAACGTTGATTAAAATGCCGATGTTGCCGTACGGGGAATTGAACCCCAGACCTTAACCGTAGACGCCTAACGCGCCGAGCTTACGACCGCTTCCTAACAACACCCAATTTTTAATTTTTTAATGTAAATGTTACACATTTCTGATTTCCGCCTAAACAACAATTATTATAACTAAGTAAGTTTAATCAAGTTCCAATATTTAGTGCTTTGACAGACTTACTTATGAAATTCGTTATAAAAATTTAATAATTTTATAATAAAATAGGACGCCCAGATGGTTACGCATAAAGTGTACCGAATTCGGTGTTTAATTCGGTTATAGTGAGCTCTTTGGGACTGCATTTGTTTGCTTGTTATATCCGGTAATTGGGGACCGCGGTAGAGTAATGGCCTCAGCGCTTGGCTTCGGAGTGATTCTACCAAAGTCGCTCAGGTTCGAATCCTGAGCACTGCACTTTCCCAGGGTGTTTGTGGTGTCTGGGGCATGGGGTTTTTCAAGGGTGGGGCATGTTAGACCTGTGAATAGCACGAAATGTGCTGAGCCGGGATAAGCTGGGAGGGATGGGAATCTTGGAGTTGCCTTTGGCAACTCCACGATTCTTAAAAAAAAAATATCCGGTAAATGTAATATCCGGGAAAATTATGGTATTGAAAATTCCAATGCTATGTCAACTATTAACAAAAAGATTACAATAACTGTTCAGAATTAGTAAATTATAGCCCTTTCTAAAAATAAGTCTATGATCGTTTGTTTGTTTTAAGCTTTAAATCTTAAATTTCTTAGTTTAATTATAAAAACATTTGATGAAAATAGATATATAATACTACTATATTATATATTTTTAATGCGAAACACCAGTGTATCAATAAAACCTTACGTGGGTCGGTATGAGGTACATAAAAAGCGCCGCTAATTGAGATAACCATACCAGAAAAACCGTAACACTGATCCCTTATTTACATGGACATATTGCATGTAAAGTTCCCTTAGATGTAAATATTTTTCAGTCGTACTAACTGAAAATGCTAACTATTTTAATTTTTGGTACTTGAATCGGTAGTATTGAACGGTGCAAGCGGGAAATGCATTACACTACAGTAAAAAATGCAAATTTAAACATTTACTTCGCAAACGCTGGTTATATCCAGAATCTCGTTATACCGGAGCGCGTCTGAAGTGAATTAAACGGTAGTTCTGCGTTCTACCGTTGATCTAAGTTAGCGGATTTTTCAAAAACCCGTTCGCTCCGTTGGGTGACATTAGCACACCGCCAACGTTACTTAAGTGTTGGTTGTGTGGCCTATTATATTGGTAGAATTTTTCTTAACTGGTAGCAGGCTAAGGCATCACTTTTATTGCCAGACACGTTCTATTGAAAAACTCTATACATTTCATGCTTACGAACTCACGATAAGCTGTAGGTCCCCCTGTCCTATATTAACTATAGCAAGCTTACATAGGTGAGAAGTCAAGAACGACCTTCGCAGGAGAGAGAACAGTATAACTAGGAGCCAAGAAACTAAATGACTTGGTCCTGCCTGTAATTGTACACTAATCTAGATATGGAAGCGCTTCTATTTCCCAAATAATTCTTACCCAAACGTAATATAACTAATATCAAACAATACGTACTTTTTACGTATCTAATAATTAACCTGTAACAATGTAATATTAAGTTGATTTCCATTATGATAATTCAGAACAGAGAATGATGAGTTGTATGGAAACTAATGTTATGGCTTTAGTTCACATAATTTAATTATTGCCAATTTCATGTATATAATTTGGCATTTCGTGGCAATATTAATTTCCAATATGTATCGGCAAAAAGTGAACAATCAGCTTTTTAAAGTTTACCTAACAAAAGGAACAACCACGCGTTTTTTATTGATTTTCTATTATTTAAACTAAGGTGATTGAGATCCCCAACTCGATGCATGGTGAGCGGCCTACCCAGTCGCTTTAAATCATTACATACCTGCGTTCTAATAAACGAGGGGTAAAATGCAGTTGTTTAATACGTAATACCCATCACGTGTTAAAAATATGGTAGACGACAACCGGGTGGGAAAACAAGGACGCGGAAGCTATGACCTTCCGCCTTGCAGACCACATTTGTTATAAATAATAAAAAAAATTGAGGTGGAACAAGTACATTTTTAATCAACAGTTCTTCTAAGTTAACTAGGTCGTATGTTTTTGAACACTCGGTATAAACTTCCCTCTTCTTATGTACATTGTAGTAATACGTACCCTTGCGTAACACTTTTTATTAATGATAAGCTTTTTTTTTTGGTTTCCATTAATTAATACCCTTAAGGCTAAACACCAACACCGCGAAATAAGCCAAACATATCTGGGCTTTGTTATCATTGATTACTGTTTTTACAATGTTTTATCATAGCGGTTGCAGTACAAATCTGTTTTCGTTTAAATATAAATCTAAATGTAACACTTAAGAAAGTGAAAAAATTCATCAAAGAAAGGGTCGTCCTGGTAAGAAACGGCGAATTTATTAGGTGGTAATCCAAGCTCGTTATCAAATTTCCGAAACTTGCCCACGAAATTCCAACTTGGCAGAATGTTCTGTAAACATGGTCGAGGTAGGCCTTTCTCAAACAGCCCTTGTTACTTCACTCTGTGACCTAGTTTTGAACGATCTTCGGATAGTTGTAATTGTAACAATGGCTCTTCTGAATTCCGATGCCAAATTGGCACGATTTACAGCAGACCTCCACATTTCTCGAGCCAATTTTATAAAAGCTAATTTTTATCTACCACTAAAACTGGAAAAAGCCTCTGCATAAGCACGGGCATTTTTAGTAGAAACATCAAATCAATCAGTGCACATCGTAGGTATCCATGGTGTGAGGTCATTCTTGTAGTTCATTGGGATCTTCATGTGCAAATCTAATTGAAATATACCTCTGTTTTTTATCGCTTAGCTCTTACAATATTGTATAACAAGTGGAAGACCGATTAATTGTATACATGAATCCCAAAAAATGAAAATAGTTTTAATTAGAAATTCTAGCACATTTATCAAGATAATGCTCCCGTTCACAAGAGCTGTGTTTCCATGGTTGTCATTCCCGATACAGAGTTGGGCTTGGCAGAGCCTTCCTTGGTAGTTTTCGCTTATCAAAACTTGTTAAACCATCTCTTTTTCGCGTTAGAAAAGTGAGCTAATAGTATTTTCATGACTTCAAAATATTCAAAAATGTATACCCAGTGTTTATTGATCTACGGAAACTAAGCAGAAAAATAAAACTCTTTACTATTTCCAGACTTTCGGTTATGCCGTACTGAAAATAAATATAGAATTATTCTCGTATCTCGGCTAAACAAGGTAAAAATGAGCTTTTTCTTGTAATGTGTGGCACTACGAATTAATTCGGGGGATTCCCCGTTGTACTTGTCATCTACCAATAACTATCCCCAACAGATTAAGATTGTCCTTGTTTGAAATAATGTACAAACAGCATTGAAAAGTTGTTTGAATGAAATACAATACTTAGATTAACGTTGCGCCAAAGTCGTTGCACCATTCTGAAACTCCAGTTCCTGTAACTATTCTCCAGATGCTTTTTCTTCTTCTTTGAGCGCTTTATCTCTTATGCCCTTGTTGCGCTTTTAAAGTGCCACAGGGCATTGGAGACCTACAGCTTAATGCGGGCTCCGAACCACGGGAAGTGAAACCACTTCTACTCCAGAGAAGATTTCCTAGACAGAAAATACCTCGCTGGTTTGCCATTACCTTGGGAGAGAGAACAGTTATTAAAAATCCAATGTTCCGATACGGGGAATTGAACCCCAGACGTTCAGGGTAGAAATTTAACGCGCTAACCACTAGCCCACGACCGTCTGCTGCTTCAACTTCTTTAATTTACAAAAAAGTCCTATTCTGAATGAATTTTTTCAATCGTTGCAGTAGGTGGAATTCAGAGTTAAATCCGGCAATAAGTTGCATGTCGCAGCTAATCGTGCTTGAATTTGTTATATTTTGTAATGCAAACGACATTTGTATGGGCACGTATATTATCTTCGTGAATCTAACCTTTATCTGTATTAATCCCGGCCTTTCAAAAATAATTGTGTCCAAATGATTCGAAAATTAACATAGTTATAGTGGAGGGCTTCTGCCTGCATTACCTTTCCAGTGGACTTTACCTTCTTAACGATAGAATATCGTTATGTTTTCATTATTTTGACTGTTAATTTGTATAGCTGTGGACTCGTGTTTCATCGTAGTTAGAAATCACCGAAGAAACTATTGCATTCTGCTGAAAAATGTTTAAAGACTCGCATTCGGATTCGTTTTTCATCAATTCCTAATTTCTTCAGTTAGATCTGACATGTACGTAGTTGAGCCTACAGCGCTCTAAATCTGTAATACATGACGATTCAAAACAGTGCCATAGATGTTTTCAAAGACTTTTGGTGTTTCATATATTAAACGTCCTCTGGAAACTTAAAGAACGGCGTTTTTTTAAGTATGTTTATCATCTGAGTGAATCTTTGTTGCTCACAAATCTTTTTTAACAAAATATATAAATCGGCACAATACTACATTTTATCAATTTTTAAATAAACACAAATACTTTTATTCAAAACCTATATACAACTACTTGACAGAATGACTTGATATTTTGCAGTAGTTCCTTGCACTAATACTTTCAGGACTACTGATACCATCTGTACTTCATTCCGGTAACCATTCAAACCGCATTCTAGCAATTTGCGTTTTCAACTCCTATTCACAATTTTTATTTCAAAAAATTTCATATCCTAAACGGCTTCTACGTGGTATTGCTCCTAATATTCAAATTTTATTTGTTATTCCTTTTTGCTACTTTCTGAAGTTGAATGGTGAGCAATTGCAGTACGAAAATCATATTTTGCCAATTTGCAACCCTTCACAATAGTGCTCTATTTTATTAGGCCGTTGTTCATCACGTCACGGTTCTTCCCCTAATGTTTGATTTTTCACAACTAGAGCTCCTCGGTCATTTTCTGTGTCCAAAAATAAATGTACCAAATCAAGGTGAAATGGAAAATTACAATTTAATGTTGCTGGGACAACGAAACGACCTTTTGTAATTGATAGCATAAAATGTTTTCGTTCGCTGTTATTTATTTACTTATTTTTTAGAGTTCACTCCGAAAGGATCGATCACGTATCGGGGCTATGCACAGCTTACAATTCGAGCAAAATGGCTGGTTGTGTGAACCCTTTCTAATAACGATTTCATGTCACATAACCGTAACACCGTAAGCATTTGGTCGTCTTCTTGCTCTTGTTACGTGTTCCGAAAGAAATAAATTTTATTGGAGATGCTGTTGGCCTTTGCCGTTTTTAAAACTGTGTTAGAATAAGAGACGAATTCTTTTGTGCAAAATATACAAAAGGCTATTATTTGCAGGCGGCCTTTCAAGTGATATATCAAAAAAATTCTAATGGATCCTGGGATGGTTCACCAAAAAAAAATATATGAAACGATTATTATTATTTTTTTATATATAACACACACTGCATTCGTATTTAAATCTGCCCTTGAATATATTCGTGTAAGACGCGATTTAATTGAATATAAAGTCAAACGAGTTTATTTTTTTTTAAACATTCAAAAATTGCTTAATCAATATTAACCTTAATTTATAACATGCAAATTGCCAAAAAAACTGTTAAAAAGTGTGCATTTGTTGTTGCCACTGCAAATTAGCGTATTTTATCTAAAATGCAATCAACAAGAGTTAATTTTAATTACAGAAGGGTGTAGAAACATACCAATTCGATTTGCATAATTTAAAATATGCAAACAATCATGAAAACGTGTAAGCATATTCATTTCTAATTAATGTACCGCTTCTAAAATACATAAAAGCAAGTGATATTAAATCAAAGAAAAGGTACATAACAAAAATTAGTTACTAGTAATGAGAAACACTCGTGAAATTATGGAAATTAAAAATATACGAAAGCGCAAACCATGTGAATTCCCTGCCATAATCAAAAATATGTAGGAATTTTTCCTAATTTATATAAATGCAATGAACATTATGTCTTTCAAATAAGCTAGCAGGTAACACATTTTTATAAATTATAACTATGAAGATAGGTAAAAACATGCAAATTCCCTAGTATACTCAAAATTATGCCGAAATAATTCGAAACGTGTAAATTCGCTGAATAACCAAACATATGCCGCCGTTGTGAATAATTTTATAAGTAAGTATGCACGTATTATTTAAACATTGTTACTTAATCCAACATGTAATACACTGCTCAACAAAATTAGGGGAACACTTTTTTGAGCGTCTATAAGATTTCCAGCAAATGATGGAAGCAGGATTTTTTCTTTTTATATTATTCTTTAGACCTTCATTGACAAAGTGCAAAAACAATTATGGTGATTCGTTTGCTCGTTTTCATCGTAGACGCCAAAATATAAAGATAGTCTCAAAACAAAGTGGTTTTTGACCACAAAACAACCATCTGAAACTGATCAAATTAGTGATTGGACACAGTAAAACCGTCAGTTTTGACTGTTTCAATGCTTGTGAGTCCAAAACGCGTTATTTAAGTGAAATTGATCGCGAGGGCTGTTGTTTTGCTTGAAGATGGTCGAACTATGCGATATGTAGCCAACCAGCTCCAATCGACTCCATTTGTTATCTGCAGAGCTTGGCATATGTACCAAAAAACGGGTAGATATTCCAGGAGAATTGGACAAAGCCGTGAAAGAAAAACTACCCCTCGGGACGACCGGTATATTGTTAATTCTTCTCTTCGCCGACGAACTGCTACTGCTTATGAGCTACAAAATCTACTCCGAAATGCCACCTGGTGACAATTTCCGATCAGACGGTTAGAAGACGACTCAAAGAAGTCAATATGACTTCTGGCAGGCCTGTGCGAGCTCCTCGCTTGAGCAGGAATCACAAAGTTACTTTGCCTGCGAACATGTGCAATGGCAACTTCGACATTGGAGGTCTGTGCTTTTTACAGACGAGTCGCGGTTTTGTCTAACTCGTTGCGATGGTCGTATACGAGTCTACAGACGTCCTGGAGAGCGATACACTGCCACGTGTATACAGGAACTGGACTGATTCGGAGCTGAATCGGTCTGGTGTGGGGTGGCATTAGTATAGACGATTGCACAGACTTGGGTGTCGTTCCCCAACGTCTCAACGCACAAATTTATGTTGAGATGATTCTTCAAGAGCATGTTGTGCTATTTGCGAACAATTTCGGCGATGGCTTCATCCTACAACAGGATAATTGTAGAGTTCATACCGCTAATTTAACAACAAACGTACTCTAGGAACAAGAAATCCAAGTGATGGGGTGGCCAGCCATGATTCCAGACTTAAATGCCATCGAACACGGTTGGGATTTACTCGACAGGCGCATTAGGCCTCTTTTACACGGAGCGGGTGTTATCCGCGCCCCGCGTGCAGGTGCGGTTGTACTGCGTCCGCAGCAGTGTTCAGACGGCGCGGGTGAGTGCTACCCGCAAGTCATCTTTTTTCGTTAAAAATACAGAAATACACCTAGTGTAGACCATCCATATTCCTTTTTAATGTTTTGCACAACTACACAACTTGAAATTCTACAGACAAATGAAGATTTCACTAAAGAAAATGGCAAATGCCCAGCGCGGGTGGCGGGTACTTCCCCGCGCTGTATGAAGACTTGCATAGCAACGCATAGCCTATTCTACGTACGAGCGGTCGTGGGTGCGCGGGCGAGCTTGGGGGACCCGCGCCGCATTTTACCCGCGTGCGGGTGATGCCCGCTACCCGCTTAGTGTGAAATATTTCATTTCAAATAGTGCCCAAGAATTTGAGCGGACCCGCACCCGCACGCGGGCGCGGACGACACCCGCTTCGTGTAAAAGAGGCCTTAGGAAGCGTCCTGCTGCATCTCAGACTCTTCAGGAATTGCCTGAAGCCTTTATGAAAGAATGGCGAAATCTACCACAAGACATGTTAAGACGTCTAGTCGCAGCATGCCTCGACGTTGCCAGGCTGTTATTGAAGTTAATGGAGGGCACACGCGCTACTAAAGCTTGGTATTCGAGCGTTAACAGAATTTCCATTACATTTTAAGTGATAAAACACATTTCGATTTTGGTAGTCTTCTCAATAGTTTGGTGTTACTCAAGAAAACCGTTTAATTAGAGCATGTTTGTTGTTTGTATTTTGTTAAGTACTGCTGAAAGAACAATATATTAAAGTTGATACTTGCGTCAGTCTTTAATTTGAATAATTATGCATTGCTAAAGAAGTGTTCCCCTAATTTTGTTGAGCAGTGTATATATGTTTGAAAATTTTAGCTGCAAAAAAGTAGAAAATTCCCTCCAACAGATAAAATATGCAGGCATTTTAAAATTACCAAAATAAACAGTTAAAAGAGCACGCAAATTCGCTCGTATTATCAAAAATATGCAAGCATATTTTAAAATTTTAATGGAAGCTGTTGAAGGTCACGTTCAAATTAACACGCTTAAATCTAATATGTAATACATTTGTTGAGATGTTTTATCAACAAAATATACGGATTATGCAAATTTACTCGAATATGCAAAAGTATGCAGGCATTTTAAAATTACTAAAATAAGTACCTAAAAAGCTCCTAACACAATTACATAATCTAATATGTAATACATTTGTTTAGAAACATGTAACTACAAAAAATACGTTTCATGAAAATTCAATTGTATAATAAACAATATATAAGCATATTTTAAAATTTTAAAGGAAGCAGTTGAAGAGCACATTTAAATTAAAACGCTTAATAAATGTAATATGTAATATATTTGTTTAGAAATATACGAATTACTTATTTAAATGCACTCGAACAATCAAAAATATGAAATTAATTAAAATGCACTTAATGAGCACATAAATTAATACACTTCTGTAATCTAATACTTAATACAGTTGTTTAGAAACTTGTAATGGCAATAAATCACTTCATGAAAATGTATGCTTATAAGCAAAACATATGCACCGAAATATCTCAAATATACATTTATACGCATATGTTAAAGAACATATCTGCTTTACTGCATTGTTTTCAAATATTTCCGCGCGAGATAAACTGCGTCAACCTTTGTATAATCTGTAGTATACAGAAATATTCAAAACACATGCATCTATATGCATAGTCACAACGATTAGAAAAACTAAGCATATGCATTTATATGCATGTGCTATTAACTTAGTGGAAAGTGCTTCCTCCAAAAGCAGTGAAACATGAACTTAATAAAAAATAAAATAATAGAGAGGGTAATAAAACTTCGAATAACACGTGTTTAGACATGTTAACTTACTCAAGATTTATGAAAACATGGAAATTACTCCAATATATGTTTCGGAAAATAATCTAACAATATGCATTTATATGCAATTTCGAATGGAACCGTTTCCTCCAAAAGCAGTGAAACATGAATCTTAATAGATAGTGTAATAAAACTTCGAATAACACGAGTTTAGAGATGTTGACTTACTCAAGATTTATGAAAACATGGAAATTACTCCAATACACGTTTAGGAAAGTAATCTAACAATATGCATTTATATGCAATTTCGAATGGAACCGTTTCCTCCAAAAGCAGTGAAACATGAATCTTAATAGATAGTATAATAAAACTTCGAATAACACGAGTTTAGAGATGGTGATTTACTCAAAATTTACGGAAACTTGGAAATTACTCCCAACAGATGTTTAGGAAAATAATATAACAATATACATTTATATGCAATTTAGAATGGAACCGTTTCTTCCAAAAGCAGTGAAACATGAATCTTAATAGATAGTGTAATAAAACTTCGAATAACACGAGTTTAGAGATGTTGATTTACTCAAAATTTACGGAAACATGGAAATTACTCCTAACAGATGTTTAGGAAAATGTCTAACCATATGCATTTATACGCAATTTCGAATGGAACCGTTTCGTCCAAAAGCAGTGAAACATGAATCTTTATAGAAAGTGTAATAAAACTTCCAATAACACATGTTTAGAGATTTTTACTTACTCAGGATTCATGAAATCATGGAAATTACTCCAACAGATGTTTAGGAAATTAATCTAACAATAGGCATTTATATGCAATTTCGAATGAAAATGCCTCTCCAAAATGCAGGGAAACACGAATAAGTGATTGCATTTTACAGAACGCTTAAGAACCTACAAATTGTTATAGTTATTTAGAAATTTGTACGGTTAGAGCTGACCCGTAAACGTGAATTCAATATAAGATCATGTAAATGCAGTCAGATATTTAAAAGTATGTATGAAAGTGTGTAAACGTTTAATATTTTTATATGCCTCCAATTGTAGCCTTCCTGACGTTCATTCTCCACTTGTGGGGAAGAAGTGTCTTCCAGGTTCCTCTTAATTCTGGAAGAACTTAAACATGTGTTTAACAACAGGAGACGAAACGTTGGAAACCGATAGGTCGATTACTTACTGTAAATTCAGAAAAGCCGCAACTATGAAATTTTCATTTCTAAATTTTTCCCCAAGGAATTAATCGATTAATCAATTGTTGTGATAAAGATAATTGTTTTCTTAACTCAGGACAAGAGTTATTTTAACATTTAGCCCCGGATGGAAAATTTAATAAGAAATAATTGCGCACCTTTCACTTTATCCTTATTTATTGGCGCTTTAAATTGGTCTGCATACAGTATGTTTTAAATATAGCAACCAATGATTTAAAAAAATTTCAAAATACCAGCTCTGCTACGAGTTTGCTGGTTGTTTATAGTTTATTTGCCAAAATGTTCAGTTTCTACAAAATCAACCCTTGCCTTTAGAATTTTCACGAGAACGTAGTTTGCGTTTTAAATTTTTTTTTAGTTTTGCATAAAATTATTCAGCTGCTATTAATTGTTTAACATTCCAGATAATCATGCCCGTGGTGTATATAACAATTCAGTTCTTCTGGGTGTTTCTTTTTATAAGATTGGAATTGAATGTCTATGTTGTCGTTCACCTTGAGCTTTCGGGCGAATTGTTTTTGAGGGCTGTTTGCCTTTGTGCTTGAGGCATTTCCGCCATGTTTGGATCCAAAACTATCTCTTTTCATATGGAATAAGCAGATGAGATAAGTCAAGGCTGCTGTATCCGGTGATGCGTGTTGTGTATAAGATGTGTGACGTCAGGGATGCTGCAGGATGGTAACGATCGGACCGGGCAAGCCCGACGCCCACGCAGCGCCTCTCAGCGCCGCGACGTCAGTCAACGCGTGCCCGCTCTAGCGACCTGTTGGCCCTTAAGTGTTTGCTATCTTTTAGAACAAAGAATGTCTAACAGGCGTCGATAACGGCGTTCGATTTATCGAAAATTAATGCGTCAATCGACCTAAACCATCGGCTTTAAGTGATGTTTATTTTCGGTGTAAAGTGATTAAACACGAACTTTTTTTCTGTTTTTGATTACTTTTAACGACACCCCGTGTTGTCTATTTATATGTGAGCACGTGGAGGTACTGAAGCATTAGTTATACGTTGTTGTCCCCTTTTTTTAAATAAACAAAAACGGATTAGAAATTAACATTAATTTACTATTGTGATTAAGCGTTAGAATTTGAAATTTTTGAATTTTCTTTCAACGCATACCGTAATTACAGAACTAGATGGGCCTTTTTTAATATTTTAATGTTTATTGCTTTTCCTAATTCCGTCATACAACAGTTAAATTTGAGTCTTCCTTTGTAAGCAATAAAGAACCGCATGTGTAATAATAAAAATGAGTGGCGTAGGGTTCTTGGTCAAGTCGTTTACTCCAGGTGGGCGTCGTCGCCGTCGATTAGAGGACCAAGAGCACAAACTTGAGCTTCCAGGTTACGGTCAATGTCGACCAGATGTAGTTCCCTATTGGAACACGGCGCCTCCCATCACGCCCCCGGCAGCCTTCTTGCCCCCTGGCTATGTCAAAGATGGTGAGAATTGAAAAACAGCCGCTAATTAACGCCGCAGGCGCAATTTCTAATTAGCTTTCAATTGCGCCCCTTTTTTGCAACAGTTGAATTTCGGTGGTTTTACCGGTTGAATTGTACAAAGTCCTTATATAGTAATCGATTGGTTTAAATGGCGCCGCAGATAGGCCGTTATTTATTAACTGGTGGCCATAAATATCTTTTGAAGCGCCCCGACCCTGTATTGTTTATTTTGAATAACACGACATGCATTGATTTGCGAGGAGTCAATTTTAATTGGATTTATGGCTATCTGGCGGCTACATCTGTTTCAGTGGTGGGCGTTAATTATTTATTTACATTTGTTCGAGCTTGTAAACAACGGGAGTTTATTTATTTGGTTAATGTTATTGAAGTACGGAGTTATTAAAAGGTTACATACCCCAAACAAAATTGAGCTTGGAATAAATTTATATTAAAATACGTCTAACCTCACTACATTTTCAGAATTTTATATATTTAGCTCTTAAGTAAAAATGCCTAGGCTATTATTTATTTTTTTATTGTATAGAAGTGACTCCCAAGGGTACACGCGAATCTGAAATTAAATCAAGTAATTCGCTCGATTTAAAACTTTTACACAACACTGGACCTTTGTAAATCCTTGTGGCGCACCACCTTGCATCCATTACGCCAAAAGGACGAAAATCCACTCAAATAAATCGCAGAAATGACCTTGCTAAACACTTGTTTTACAATGCTTCACTTTTCACACGAGGTACTGTGACTCATGTCCACTTACTTATGTTTGGGTTAGCGCCAAGTGAACTTTTCTCACCGATTTTTCGCTTATTTATGGATCGTTTTCGATATTTACGGCTGCTTTTAATTACTACCTGTTCGCTTCCCAAACTGTATTACGTTTGAACTTAAACAGCTGGAAGGTGTTGGTGTTGTTAGACTATTAACGTTTATTGGCTTCAATTAAACTAAGCTTTTTTATTGCCATCTGCCGGATTTGCGCCAATTGACGCCAGCGTGGCTAATTTTTCCGCAGCCTTTTTGCGCTGACTCCGTATAGGTACAGAAGCCCGGATATTTACAGAAAACCCCTTGCTGGGCTTGACTCATATAACCGATATGTTTTGAGAGCTTGCCAATATACGTAAATGACTTACAAACTCGTTAAAAAGTTGCAAACGTTTCATTCATGGGGAACTCTCGAGGGTTTTACGTTTGTTTTGATTATTCCCTCCAAAACTGTTTATTCGAACTAGTAAAATGTAGAAGTATTTCTTGCGTTTTTATAGAGAGCGCGTTATGGCCTTCGCTGTAATGTTATTCATAATCGATATTCATTAATTAGCTTAATATATTTCAAATAATAGGGAAAATGACTTGGTAGCAAGCTACAGCAGAATATGAAATCCGTATGTATTAACCAAGCTATCGTTTTAGATTTATTGGTATCTTGGTATTTTAATAATTGATTTGATAACAAAAAATTGTTTTTGTAAGCCGCACAGCACTAAAAATAGTTAAAGCTAATGGGAACCAAACAATCGATGGGTTTGCTTAATAGAATTTTGGGGTACGCAACCAACTTTGCAACTGATCGCACAAGGACGTGTTTAAATATATGACCCCTGTCAGTATCCATTTAATTTTTCGAATCGGCAGCGAAATGTTGCTCATAAACAGGGAAATTTCTATTGGTTTTTTATCCAAAAAAGGAATACACAAAAGAAATAAATAATACCAATCACTTTTTTGATAAAGACATAGGTATTAAAATGGGCGAACATTTTGAGTGGCTCAACTAAAATTCTTTGAAATGAGGATCACTAAAAAATGCAACTTTTAGTGTTTTACTAAAACATCCTTCCAGTAAATTAAATGGAACTCCATTGCTTCCAAAATTACATTTTTTTTCTGCACCGTGTACAAATTGGCGTGTTTATGTTCAATAAATTGTTCTTAATTACTGTAATTTATAACACTTGGAGGTTTGTAACACAGGCTTTATGAGAGATTAAGCCGGCTAAAACTTGATTGGTCCATGTAATGAAATAAAGCTTCTCAACAAGATTTTTACTTTTTTCTTTTCTTCTTGTGGCTAACCATACAATGAGCGGTGAACGGAAAAAAACGTGTTGTTTTAGCTTGGTACATACAACCACACTTTTGTCATTTTTAATTGTAATGTTTACATAACCTTAAAATTCCGAAGATGCTAAGATAATTAATTGCATTTTTTCACATTAAAATCCACTAATGTACTTCAAAAGTAGATGAGAAACTAATGATTACTAACGTGGATATCCCCAGTATTTTATAATTATGATAATCCAGTATGGGCATTACTACGTCACAACAACATAACCTCATTGTACGTGTACTACGTCAGTGGATTCTACGTGACGTAACGCTGGAATAATTAAAACCGTAACATCATCGTCTGCTTGAAAAATGTAATCGCTGTTGTCACCGTATGTCTTTGATTAATTGCTGTCAACTTATATTTTAACAAATCGATTAACGTCATTCAATACCAGCAACTTATCAAACAAATGTCTTTACTGTTCTAAATGTGACTGCAATTCAGTTGGTTTTGATCGCATTAAGCGTACATTGAGGTTGTGTTTTTGTTAACTCTCTAAGCGGGCATAGCCTGCATATTCACTTCAACATATCAACGTATTAAAGACGCGTTAAGTAATTTTTTTAATTTTGATTGTAGAGTAGCCTTCCTATATGTACTATCATTAATGCACTACTACAAATACCGTAGACAATTTTATCTAAGGATTAACAATTTTTTTTTTTCTATTGTTATGGTAATTCACCAGCCTCTATCAAGTACGAACTTCCATAAAATTTAAATTTTCCGGCGAACTGAAAAGAAAACCATGAACTTTACTACAATGCCACCTCACAGCGGTGCAAGGCATTGTGACCCTTTGTTATATCCATTAAGTATATTTATGGAGCGGGAAGTACCCATCTTATTTAAGCATTTTTCTTTCAGAGCCCAAAAAAGATAAGACTGAAGGAGCGACGACACACAATGGTGCCGTATCTCCGAGCGGGGAGCCGCCACCGACGATGCATCCGCCTGGGGGTGGAGAGCCAACACCGGCTAAAATCGAACGCCCCAATTCCTTGGGACCTGGAAAACTCACCCGAAGGCTGCTGTGTTACCACAGTGAACACTGTAAGTGCATATTTTGCAACTTAAAATATCAGAAAAATTATGGAATTATTACTAAAATAGAGGTTAGATTTGTAACTTTAAATATACATCAGCAGTGTGATAGTTTTTGGTATTAAGTAAGATCAAAAACCCCCTAAATATGAGGTTACCCAATAACGGGATATTGTAGGCTTAAAAAAAATTAAATAAGTGGTAAAAGTACGGGAAGCTATTAATTAACTTCGACAAACTATATTTTAATATTGCTACTATGGTTTTATCAGTGACTTAAGACACAATATCTGGAAATTTGTTGTTTCTTACTGCGCCCTAAAATCAGAGTAGTGAAGTTTATTTCACGATGAAAAAATGTGTCAGTTGCAGATGGTCAGCCGGGTCCACCGGGTAGCACGCCCCCGCCCCACGAACGACTATGCCATCCGCATCCTCCACACTTACCGCCCCCCAGCATGCCAGGGCCAGGATTCATGCTCTCAGAACTGCCAGAACCTCCCATACCTGTGTCCGAGATAGGGCCTATACCTCCACCACCAATGTTCAGCTCGCCCAGCCCTACACCAGTACGGCAGCAGACGCCACTGCCCACGGAGATGATCGACTATGATTCAGAAGGTAATTCTGTTCTCCTGTGTATCATTGATAAGCGTACAGTTCATATTGAATAAAGAAATAATTATGTAAGGATAGCATGGTTACGCACCAACACGGTAACCCGTAGAGTTGGGCCCTGCTGTGCATTGCACAAACTAAGGCCTTGTCTCACACCAAAAGCGATGGGCCTCTAAGGCTTGTGAAAGGGGTACGAGGGGTATTTTTTAAATAATGTCCGTTTTTTAATAAGTACGAAAATACTGTAAATATCATTGAAATTTATGTTTTTCCATATTCTACATATTTTTATCTACTTTTTTACATAATTTCCATTTTTGTTCAAACACTTGTCATACCGCCCAACAAGTTTTTGAATTCCGACGTCAAAGAAATCTGCCGCCTATGAAGAAGTCTAATCCATGACTGCAGTTTTCACTTTTTCATCGTCGTTGAACCGTTGACCACCAAGGAATTCCTCTAAGTACCGAAACAAGTGAAAATCACTGGGTATTAGGTCTGGACTGTAAGGTGGATGATTCAGTTGTTCCCATCCAAAAGACCTGATAAGACCTTGTGTTTGCGCAGAAACATGTGGCCTTGCATTGTCATGAAGCAACATCACACCGGAAGACAGTAAGCCACGCCGCTTGTTTTACAATACGCATCAGAATTGATTGTTGTGCCTCTCGGCATAAAATCCACTAACAAAATCCCTTTCCTGTCCCAAAAGACAGTTGCCATGATCTTTCGTGCTGAAATTGTCTGTTTGGCTTTCACTCTGGTTGGCGACGATGTCTGTCGCCATTCCATTGACTGTTGCTTGGACTCAGGAGTCATGTGAGACACCCAAGTCTCATTTCCTGCAACGATGTGGTCCAACAATTCATCTCCTTCCTGATTGTATCGAGTCAAAAACGATAAAGCACAGCCCAATCTTTTTGTTTCGTGCTCGTCAGAAAGCAGTCTTGGAACTCACCGAGAACACAATTTTCGATAATTCAGTTTCTCTGGAACAATGGTGTACAAAACTGACCTTGAAACCTGTGGAAATTCAATTGATAACTTTGAAATCGTGGATCGTCGGTCCTCTCGAATTTTGTTGTCCACATCACGAACCAAATCTTCAGAAATCAGAGAAGGTCGGCCAGGGCGTAGCTCATCATGCACATTTACCCGCCCGGCCTTCATCATTCTCACCCATTTTCGAAGTAAACTTTACAAATCTGACAATGAATTTCCGCTGCTGCCAAATTTCTTGCACTCAAGAATCGAATTACAGATCGTATCTCACAGTCGGCGGGCGACTCAATTTTCTTAAACATTTTAAACTTCTACAGCTCAGCACACAGACAGATGATACGGCTGCAAATGGCGTCCAAACGCGCGCAAAGTATGCTGGGAGCAGATGCGCAAGCGCACTGCTGCGATCGCGCGTCATTCTCACTCTCATTCACAAACGGACGTTATTTAAAAAGGTTGTGGCTACAGTCCCGCAAGTGGGATCTTCCTAAAAAAACTAAAATCCCGCAGGGGAGTGATTTTTATGGTCACGCCCACAAGTTGCGGGATATTTCTGAAGAATAATTAGTCCCGCAAATTCCACACTTAACCAGATTTTTCCTAACATACCTACCCACTTTATGAATAAAATGTGAACATCTTGTTTTCATTGCATTATTTTCTCATTTTTGCTTTGTAATTTTTTGTTTTGTAATATTAAGGAGCATAATATTGACACAACAAGATGACAAGGTTACATATCGTTCTGTATTTTTCAATTTTTAAATTAGGGATTAAAAAAATTACGAAATTGGTAAAATATTTCCATTTTGTTGATGTGATTGTTTTGGGTGTATGTATAATAATTATACAATAGATGAGATATTTTAAATACTTATATAAAAATTTGTAATTTCTAAAAAATATAGGTGTATGTATTTAACATCAAATATCATCCTGAAAGTTATTTAAACCTTCATTTTTTCAAAACAATTTTTTTTTTGTATTGGTCTCTTCTTGATAAACCTATTGCCATTAAATTGTTTCCTTTTGGCCTTCTATTAGATTTAAAGATAGAAACCCCAAATGGAAAAATGTATCTGTCGTGATGACGGACAAATGTAAAACTGAACGACATGATATTTCAATGCAGTTTCCTAATTTGTTTATTTCATGTCTAAGTTGAACATTACACCTTCAGAGCTAAAAGCATCATTAGAATACATAAATAAATTGGCTTATGCAAAATCCGAGGAAAATTATATTGCCATATTTGAAGAAATGAAAACAATAATTCCAGAGCCCGTTCTAAAATATTACATGGATAATTGGCATGAACTCAGAAATGAATGGGTAAAGGGGCTGTATTCAAAAACTGGAACTTTTTTGAACTCCACCAATAACAGACTTGAAAGTTCAAACGCAAAATTGAAATCAGTTATCTCAACTTACAGTACTTTTGATGAATTCATTCAAAAAATGTTTATCTAAATCAATATTAAAAGGTCAGAGTACCAGAATGAATTGTCTAAGATGAACTTTAAAGTACCTTACATGATTGGCACAAGCAAGACAGAAGTAACCTTTTACAAATATTTAACACCGTTTGCATTTGAAAAATTGAACAAAACTCTTCTATTTCTCAATACAATTTTGTGCAGAAATGAAAATGTTATATGTTGTACAAAAAAACAAAATAAAGAAGTTGTGAAAAGAGTTGATGTTTCAGAACTATCTTATAAATGTTGTTTTTTCACTTCAATGAAGCTCCCTTGCAAACATTATAGAAAATACCTTGGCTTGGAATTGTTTCATGAAGGTTTGGTTGCAAGAAGACGGACTAAAAGTTACATTTAAGTCACTGATATCATTTCAGAGATACCAGAAACACAATTAGCTATCACCCACAACAACATATCAAACGTAGATTTAAGGAAACCTTTAACTTCTCATCAAAAATTTTCGAAGTCCAAAGCTATTTGCCTTAGTCTGGCAACACTTTGTAGTGAGGTATCTATGAAAGAATTTTATGAAAGGTTAAATATATTGACAGAGTTACAAAATAAATGGCAGAATTATGGAGAAGTAAAGTTCCTTGAAGTCCCTCAACCACAAGAGAAAATCAATGAAACTAATAATAATGATTTGGACATTCTAGCCATTACTAGTGATGTTAATGAAGAAGAAGAATATTTTAATTACAATTTTGGTAAAAATGTCAAACCCGAGATCACACTATATTGGAACATGATTATTTTAGTAACGATTTATATCTCTCGCAACCACCACAAGAACCAGTTTACCGAGAAGTAGTAATTGAACAAACAGTCAATAATGAAATAATGACATTTGAAGATACCGTCATTAGTGAAAAAGTATTAATTGAAAAAACAGTAAATAATGAAAAAACAATATTTGAACAAACCTCCATGTATGAAGAAGTATTAATTGAAGAAATTGGTGAAGAAATAACAATTCGTGACACAGCTAATACTGATCGGGAAGAACTGAATGATATTTCCATGCCGGTACGTAGGTACATATATTAAATCCTAGTAATTTAATGTTTCTTATTTTTTAAAATATAATTTTTAGAATACCATTAAAAGCCGTGGAAAGCCAAAAGGAAACAATTTAACGGCAATAGGTTTACCAAGAACGAGACCAATACATAAAAAAAGGGTTTTGAAAAAAATGAAGGTTTAAATAACTTTGATGGTATTTGATGTTAAATACATACACCTATATTTTTGAGCAATTACAAATTTTTATATAAGTGTTTAAAATATCTCATCTATTGTATAATTATTATACCTACACCCAAAACAATCACATCAACAAAATGGAAATATTTTACCGATTTCGTAATTTTTCTTTAAAATCCCTAATTTAAAAATTGAAAAATACAGAACAATATGTAACCTAATCTGTCAATATTGTGTTCCTTAATATTACAAAACAAAAATTCCAAAGCATAAATGAGGAAATAATGCAATGAAAACAAGATGTTCACATTTTATTCATAAAGTGGGTAGGTATGTTTGGTCAAATCTGGTTAAGTGGAAGTGTGGAATTTGCGGGACTAATTATTCTTCAGAAATATCCCGCAACTTGTGGGCGTAACCATAAAAATCACTCCCCTGCGGGATTTTAGTTTTTTTAGGAAGATCCCACTTGCGGGACTGTAGCCACAACCATTTGAATTTCAATTCAAATCGAATTTATTAAATCCTAAGAACATATTTTAGATGAGTTAAAGAGTATGTTGCAAGTACCTTACAAACAGAGCTGGGTACGAATACTAAAAATAGTATCCGAATACTTTTTTGAATACTTTTTTTAAAAAGTATTCGAAATACTTACAGCATCTGAATACTTCGTATTAATAGGATTCAAGTTACTGAGTACTCAGTATCCTGAAAGTTACGACTACCTTGAATACTTGCATTTGAAATGGCATTTGCGTGAAGACTAAAGCTTATGGTTTGGTTGGGTAGTACCTTTAACTACAAAATAAAACTTTTATTTTGATTCAGACGATAACAAACATAGTAACATTATCTATACTTATTTCCAGTGGAATATCAAAAAATCAGTTTCAGACTTGCAGGAAAGTATTCGACAAATAATAAAGTATTCGCGGATACTACCTGCAAGTAGTTCAAGTATTCGCGAATACCGTTTATGACGGTCGAATAGCGAATGCCTAGAATAATAAGATCAATTCGAATACCAATTACTTTTTATGCCCAGTATTCGAGATACCAAATACTTTTCGTATAAAAGTATTTTAAGTAGTATTCAAACTCCTAAGTATTCGAATACTTACCCAGCTCTGCTTATAAAGTATTCAGGTATAGCTAAGTTATTGGTGTCTAACCTAATTGTCATTCAGTAATGTTGGTGCAACTCTTGAATAAATTCATTAATAGGGTTGGAAAAACTTACGTAAGGAGAATTCCCAATTCCTGTGTCCTATTGGAGTAGTATTTTTATGTTGATATCAATAAATATACTCTGTTAAAAAGTCTGACAGGTCTAATTCTAGGAGTCACTGGGTATTGTTTGGTATAATTTAACACTACCGTCAACCATTGATTGTACAGAGTTAAGTTAGGTTAGGTTAACATAACTTAGGTTAGATAAACCTAACCTAAACTTGACTCTCATAGGAATAGACCTTACGTGACTTTTCTATAGCTTGGTGTACCAACAGGGATCATCTGGTTAAAATCACGTAATTTGTAAGCGTGATGCAAGTGGAAACCTGGTCTTAATCGCCATTTAAGAGGGCGTGATGTTTGTAATAAAATAATTAATTTAGAGGGAACTCTTATGAAATTGTACATTTCTGTTTCTCAATGATTTGCATAGTCCACTACCAAGCGTGATAGAATTTTAACAAATTTGTTCGACAGTTCGAAACACCGCACAGAATCTAACCTTCACATAGCCAAACTTAAAGCCACATGCTTTTGTTTGTAGGTACACCAAATAGGGCACGTATCGTCACACTCCATGCCTAATACAATTTTATTTTGAACTAAATTTAAAAACCTAACCTAAATATCATTCAATAATGTTGGTGCAACTTTTGAGTAAATTCATTAATATACTTAGAAATACTTAGACAAGGGCAATTCCCGAATCCTATTTCCCATTAGGCCTTAGGGTACTATTTTTATGCTTACCTATGTGAATATTTGTACTATTTTAAGAAGTTTTAACTGGTGTAAGAGGTGTAATTGTGGGAGTTGCTCGGTATTGCTTGGTATATTTTAACTCTGCCTTCACCCATTGATTATATAGAGTTAAGCTAGGTTAGATTAGGTTAACCTAACCTAACTTAACACAGTAGCTAAAGCTTCAACATAAGTAGTTTGAGGACCTCCATGACAGATTAGTAGTTTGAAGATGTTAGTTAGTCAGATGCTTGCAGCAGGTCGTAACAGAAATTGCAAATAATAGATATGTTACGATAAACGCAGTAACCGCCAAAGACTCTATGGTAGGTACACACAAATATCTACATATATGTAGTATAGATTAGACTCCTAAAGAAGTTGTCAAATACATCTTTTATATGTATAGGCTATTGGTTTTGGATCAAATATGGTTTACTCCTGTGAAACTGCACTACAAAAGTGTTGGAAATAGCAGTGTACCAAACTATCAATCCTATTATGCTTATAATTTACACTTTTCAATGGGCACCTAATTACAATTAATTTTTTGTGCAATTGTACGCGAAGTAACAACTTCGCGTACGCCATGCAGGCCGTAAAATTTACTTTCGCGGCCGCTGTCATTAGCGACGGCCGTAAGAGTTACTTTCGCGGCCGCTGTCATAGCGACGGCCGTTAAACTGAATGTCATACATACATACATATTTATTTTGACACATGAGAATGGACAGTTTTTAGAAATTATTTTTTATTTATCTCATTTCCATGGTAACATGAAAGCCGCCCGTCTTTCTATTTACGCCGAAAATTATAATTTTTTAAATTTCATCAATAATTATTGAGGATTCTACACAATTGCACAAAAAATGTTGTGTATACTGCGGCCGCGTCATTCTTTAACGACCTCGAGGTTGCCTTGCCTCGGCCGCAAGCGGCCTCGGCGGCAATCGGCCTCGGCGGCAATCTTCCTCTCGGTACGTTAAAGAATGATTTCGCGGCCTAAGTATACAAATAACTATTTTGTGCAATTGTACGCGAAGTAACAACTTCGCGTACGCCATGCAGGCCGCAAAATTTAATTTCGCGGCCGTTGTCACAGCGACGGTCATTAAACTAAATGTCACTTATATATGTACGTATTTATTTTGACACATGAGAATAGACAGTTTTTAGAAATTATTTATTAGGTATTGGTATTACAAATCTTTTGGATAAATGTTAATATTAATCGTACAGTTCGTATTGTTACTTATATTTACTCCTGAAGTAAAGTGTCGAACATTTTTACTTTTCTTTGACACAAAATTGTTTATTATTTATCTCATTTCCATGGTAACATGAAAATCGGCCGTCTTCCTACTTACGACGAAAATTATTATTTTTAAAATTTCATCAATAATTATTAAGGATTCTACACAATTGCATAAAAAATTTTGTGTACACTGCGGCCGCGTCATTTTTTAACGTCCTCGTGGTTGCCTTGCCTCGGCCGCAAGCGGCCTCGGCGGCAATTTTCCACTAGGTACGTTAAAGAATGATTTCGCGGCCTAAGTATACAAATAACTAATATTGAACCTTCTAATTTGTTACTTAAGTTATGACAATCACCATAACCTTAGCCAAAAATTAAACAATCATAAACGCTTATTTAAAATACTTAATATTGTACAAATATTGTAATGCTATAATGATTATGTGGAGAAACTTAAACCAGATATTTGGCTCACAAAGTGTGCATTTTTTATGAACAGTCTTTTCCGTTAGTTGTTTCCAAATATTTTGCTTTTTAGAATACTTCATTTTAAGTTTTAAAAAGAATTAAAGTAGTTGGCATAAGGCAATGCAAGATAATAACAAAAACAACATATGCATTTCGTAACCTTAATAGATTTCAAATGGCCATAAAATATATATAAAATAAAAAATATGACTTAGTGGAGCCACACAAACGTTTGCTAACGTTGCAACAAATTTGCTTTTTAAAAGGAAATTGAGTAATTATTGAAGTATATTAATAATTCATAGTAATCATTCTTTATTAACAATATACAATGTTAAAGTGGGCAAGGATCAATTACTTTAATAGCAAAATATCAAAGTTACATAAAGCGTCGATGTGTATCCGTCATGTACACATACAAAAATGGTAATGCCAATCCGAAAGAAGAAAAAACTCTAGCTTACGGTAATTTCGGTTTTCTTTTACAAAAACTATAAAAGATAAAATAATAAAAATTACAACCGTAACATTACATTACGTGGCCTTTAAATTAAACATGCTTGCCTTTGGTAATTTAATAAAAATAAACACAGTTTTATACTATTTCAAAGTTGGCAGTACTTAGAAAATTTTATTGATGACGCACACGCACGGCCTCAGTAACTTGCCTATATATAAAATATTCTTCTGTAATAATGTTGTATTTATGTATGAGTGTAATTATTTAATATTATATAAAAAATATACATGATTTTTTACTATGCCTTTTTGAGGGTGATGATATGTTCTGGTGTAGGTCAAATTCATAATTGGCAGCTCTAAATAATGAACCCTAAACTTGACTAAGTGAAATACGGTCGCCTCAGCCGGGGTTTGACCCCGCGGCTGATCGAACCACATTTCACTCTGACCTCGACTGACAGCGCATATTTGCACTGCCCCATTGAGGTCCCTTTGCATAAGTAGTTAATTTGTAGGATGTGGTATATCCACAAAATTGGAAGACTGGATATTTCATTTATCACTGAATTGCCAAATTAAGTAACAAAAGAATTAATCTTCAAAAGTTTTCTACATTCTCTACAATCAACATTACCATTTCAGACCAAGATGATATAGAACCGGACGATATAGACGGAGAAGATTATGACGATGACCGCTGCTTATATCGGATGCCACAACCAGATCCAACCGTGGATACCAGTAGGATAGAGGAAATTCCAGCAAAAGAGCCAAAATTCAATGCATTACCACTCAAATCGGCCCTTAAGAAGAAAGGCAGTGGTAGCGGCCCCGGCACACCCCAGAACACCCCGACCCAAGAGAATCGGCCTCTTACCGTTAGGCACGCCCAAATAGACCCTAACAGCTTCAAGTAAGTATGGGATTGTTTGTATTAATTAATGCTAGAACTTTGTGCTTTGTGTTACTTCGATCACTCTAGCAGTACTTAACTATCAATATTCTAATTCTTGAATGTATTCTACTTTTAACAAGCAGGAGGCCACCCTTGAGGCCTCGGATTAAAATATGGTAAATATATGAATTGGGACTTTATTTGTGTTGTTCCTAAACCGATTAATTGCTTATAGATATGTACAGGGTGTTTATATTAGCATTAGCCAGCTAATTGCTCTAAAACTATTAAAGAAATCTGCATGAAAATTATACAGTAGGCATAGAAGATCATAGCAGATACATTTACATTATTTGTTTTTTTCCAAAGATGTTGTAGAGAGTAGATAGGGCATTGCACACCGCCGACTATACAACTTTGTAATGCCAAACCACAACACAACTGGTGTCCCACGTCATCAGCCGGTCTATAAATACTTTTGCTCTTATTGTGTTTAGATTTATAATCTTGTGGCAAAACTTTCTGTCATTACAATGGTACACATACGGCAAATGGTTGCTGCAATTCTCCAAAGAAGACAGTTGTAATGTGCATTATGTTCACTATAGTTGGTGTCCCTAAATAGCTTCACAACAGCGATTGTTTGTTACACTACGTGGTAATTTTGAATGGAACAGCTTGTATACAGCCTGTTCCAGAGTAAGCGCCTTATTTTTTTTTTTAGCCACACTATGGGTACTACTTTCAAAATATTTGGCAGTAATATCTTTCAGGACATTCTCTACACGATGGTGATATCAGATTTTCAATTGGACGAATTATTTCAAAATGGCGACTTTCAACTTTTTTTTTAAATGGAATGCCATCATTTTTTTTTATTATTGAGATCCTAAAAACATTGTTTTTACGATAGTATTCGTTTTTCTTAAAAATTCATTTCTTTCCCTATCAAAAAGCAAACTAACATTTTAATCTA
>JABXWE010003286.1:0-80292 GCA_014611495.1 Limonius californicus | reverse complement strand
TGCTAAACTACGGCAGAGAAGTTCTCCAGCCCCAGGCTATCCGTGCCGAAGATGACCCTGTTCCCGAAGAAGCTCAAAACCACAATGAGTATCATCTTCAGTTGCTGAAACTACAGGACATTATGAAAATAGCCAAGGATAATTTAGCAAAAGCATTTACTCACCAGAGTCATCACTATAACCTCCGCCGTCGAGCGTACCGCCCCCAGGTAAGTCAACAAGTATTCAAAAGAGAACATGTGTTGTCTGATGCAGCCCGTGGTGTGATGGCAAAACTTTCCCCAAAATTTTCCGGACCATATGTGATTTCGAAGGTCTTTTCACCTGTTATCATCCAGTTAAAGAATCCAGCAAATAACAAGGTTATTGGACGTGTGCATGTTAAAGATATCAAACCTGCACATGAAGATAACACCACTCCAGATGTCGAATAGAAGTGGGCCAGCAACATCATCCATCCCTGGTTGATCCTGTTAGTAGTCAGAACTTCCAGGTCAGTTATTTCAATTTTCCTCCACAGGACTCGACTTCCCCGAAGGGAGGGAGGTGTGTAACGAACTTCCAGGCCTACAAGTCGAAAATTTTGTTTATAAAAATTATATGTAGGAAGCTTCGGGAACGACGCGCTGATGGCGCTTTGAGTACGGAGTCGATTATGTTCCCCCACGTTTTCAGATGCTGAACGAGGTTTACCGAGCGCGGATTTCCCAGTGGACCGGGGTATAAATGGAGCCGCTCCAACGAGTTTAAAGCAATTCTCTTCTGAGAACATCCGAGCCTTCTTCCCAGAACTCTCCTAGAGAACCAGCCAGAATTTCCCAGAGTCTTAAATTGTGAGAAGTCTCATAATTTATCCTATCCACAACCGTTCATTTAATTTGTGAGGACTTCCTCATAAATCCTGTTTTCAACCCATCTGAGAGGTTGTACCTCGCAGATTTCCAGACCTATTTGAATAACCTAAAGTAGGAGGTTTTCCTCTTATTTTTCCTTTCAACTAAATCCTAATTTGTTAAAGCTTGCCTTACAAAACCCAGACACGTTAAATATAATCTAAAGTGGGAGGTTTTCCTCTTACTTTTCCTTTTTCCAGTCTTGCACTAATCAACTACCAAACCCAGAATCATCGCCCCGAAACTAAATAATTAAAATTACTTTATTTCTTTAGCTTAGGTGGTGTACCGACCGTGGAGTAACCTGTTTTTACGGAGAAACGTACTCTAGGAAACTATTTTAAAATGTAGGTCAACAGGTGTTTAACCAGAAAATAATACTTGTTCTGATTTTCAGCTTAAGACACTAAATAATTTGTTCACAGCATTTAGGTAGTATTCCGTTTGACCCGAGTATCCGATTACAGAAAGGAACTTATTTCGTTCAACGAATTTAATAATTTAGGTTACCCGGCGATCGACCTCGAGTGTAAATAAAGTATATACTTACCGTTTTATTCCAGCTTATTTAGGTACAGATCAACTCCAATCGACCAGTAGATGCGAGTTACACTATAAGACCGTTAATAGAGTCACGACCACTGAATTAATTACTTTTATTCTGTTCCAATTTAGATTTTCCCAGTAAAACACGGACAGCCATTTTTAAGTAAGCAGCGCTGCCCGTAGTCAAAGCTGTATAGCTCCGCCCTCCGCAGGTTGGCCACCCGAGGACGTACCAACCTATCCGAATTCATTTTTAGTTATTTTATATACAGTTCGAGTCGCATTTTATTTTTGTATTATACTTTATATTATTACCATTAGTTTTAGTTTGGAATACATTCATTTATTTAGTGCTGTACAAATAGGTAATAAATATATATATAATTATCTTGTCTTCATAAAACTTGTTACAGTATTACGACGAACCCTTGGCTTTCTGAGCTACCCGTTGGATACTTCTCTCATAAGCCGATTGAAGCATTCGAGAAGTATTACAGTATATAATCACTATCTTACTTTAAATTGCTTATGTAAGATATTATGTAATATTAGGTAACTACTTGAAACAATTTTCACATTTTTACAATTCAAAATCACCCCAAAAAATCAGCTAAATAGATTTCTACAGCATTAAGTTTTTTGAAATGATGCTATTGTTAAAAAATTAAAAAACAGCAATTGAATTGTGATTTGGTAATTAAAATTTTTTTCATAATCTTTAGAAACTTTCCTCCAGTAATTAAAATTCTCATATATCTACTTTCATAAAAAGTTAAATTCAAATATTCTTATTAAATCCGCAATTTCTTGTTATAATGAGAAAAAATCTGAGAACCATTTAACATAAACAAGATGATAGCTAACCGTTCTAGTGATTTACACAGTAAAGTTTTCGAAAAGAATGTAAAACCCGCAACTACTGGTCAGCTTTATGATTTGTAATAAGAGAAAACGTCGTTTACGTAAAGTTTTTATTCTTAGTATCGCCAGAAGAATACAGTAGTTTGATCGTTGATAAATAACACAAACTGTGGTGCCCCTAGAAATGTGTTCTTTCACGATGAAAACATTACTAAGACATCTAAATCATTAATAATTCAGTTAGGTAAAAATAGAGGCCAAGTTAATCGAAGAAAATCTGAATCACCCTGTATATATGCTAGTAGCTACAAAGAGAGAAGTATTACTAAAGCATATTTTGCAGGACTACGGCTAAATGTTAAGTAGAACATACTTTAAGTAGAATAAGTGATTAATAAAAAAATGCAATAATCTTTTCTGTTGTTACTGTAACTTATATTATTGAACTAAAAGGTTCTGTTCCTGCCTATATGGAAATAGTCCTCTTGCTTTCGTGTATTTTTTAGAAAAAATATTGGACTAATGTAAAATGTATTACTCTTTTTAAGTAAATACTATTTCTTAGCTCCACATTCCCTACAGAATTGGTTAGAAGTTTTCATAATGATTGTCATATTCTAGTTATTCAAAAATTACTAGCCATATTTTCATAAAATTTAAAGCTACAATAATTCTAGAAGTTTATTATGTGACTGCTTACAATAATCAAAGTATACGTTTTTTTTTGTTATGTTAATTATGTTAAATAAGTAATTAGTGAAAAAAAGTGCATTTTAAACTATTGTGTATTAGTTATCAAATAATGGTAACATACATTTCTAATAATCATAATAATACACAATTTAATATAGTTTAGAAAAAACGCTTTACTTTTTTCTTACCTGCGAATTGTTTGTTAGTAATTTTTGTTTACTGGTGTGATAGGGAATTTTTAAATTTCAGTCTATGCAACTTTTGTTACAATATACTGTTTAACTACATATATTGTTGTAGTAGGACGGTCATAAATTTACTAATTATTAATTTTTGTCATAAGATGAGACAGATAATTGTTAGTATACTGGTTCAAATAGATTGAAAATATTATAAAACGTATGTGAGAAATACACAGCACAGAGGAAAGTTCAAATAAGGCAGTTTGTATTTTTGTAGTTGTGTGGAAACGCCTTGTTTTTGTTATTTCAGCTGATTTAAAAATAATATTAAATATTTTTAAAGTAACTAAATTAGTAACTTTATTTCTATTTCTATTTAGTCTAAAAGAAATAAATCAATGGTACATTTACAGCTAAATGTAAACATTAAGACAACGGGGTCTAGGAAGTGCGTTGTGGATAAATTTTAGTTAAATTAGAATCATATAGTAACTTTTATACAGAATTCTTATGCAAAAATAAAAGTGAAATCAAACTTCTTCGTACTCTAGAAGGGCAGTTAGATTAGAATTACTATTTATGAGTTTGGAATATGACCTTAGCTAAACACCTTGGATTATATTCCCGTTAGTTTATATCCAAGCATGATTTCTCAATGATAACATAGATTATCTTCTTCAATAGTTTTTTGTTTTTACAAAGTTGCAAAATCACTTTCCAACAGGTGGCTTAGTTATATTGTATTTTAGCGTTTCTATAAAACATCCTACATTATTTGTTCTTTAAATATTTTCATAAAAATCGAAACAATCATTTATTATTCGAATCAAGTCTAAGCAATACCAAAGTTCACGTACATGCTCAGAGATGGCCGCGCTATCTTAAAACAAAGGTGCTTCGGATACCTGTTTTGATCGAATCCTGCTTGCTTTGAAGACCAACAGAGAGAACACTGATCAGGAGTTTTAAAGATCGCTAGTGGTTGGCGCTGCGAAGGAAGATACACTCATAAAATTTAAGATAGCTAATACTATTTATAAATCGAATTAAATTCTGCTGCTACGCGCTACCACTGTATCATTATAAATTATGACGGGTAAGGGAAATGCGATACGGGTACCAGGTTGGATTAGTGACAATGTATCTCGTTGGCCATTGTCCAAATCCCTTATAGTGGACATTGGGGTTACTACGAGATTGTTAGATAATGTGTTCATTGCGATGGATTACACTGTCAGCACTTCTAGGGGCGCGAAATGGCCATTACGTATAGAAGCCATTACTCTGCGATAACACACATCGAATTACCTACTTATAGTAGTAATTTGGAATTAATGCTGACCTATATCGTTTTTCCACTTTACAAAAGCCGTTCTCTTGTTTGGAATTAATAAAATCATCGCAAAGTGTTTGCGCTAAGAATAGTTGCCTTGTTTTCGCCGATCATCCGACGATATAAATAATGCATTCGATTCTTCCACTTAAGAAAGGTTCTAGTTTTTGCTGTAACAAACCAGTTCAAGTTTTTTTTTATGAGTGAAGCCTTTAAGGCTTTAGAATATATAGTAAGGTATCTGTTTTATGTTTTATTTAAAATGGTAAACATTAGAAATGCTTATGTTATATTGATCCTAAAAATTGATATGAAACTGAAGGGTACAAGCTCTAAAAGTCTTCGAGTTGCTTTAATGCACATAAAAACAGATTAAAGTTTATATTAACGTCCCTATTTCATATTTCCTGAAGCCATGTATTTAAATCTGCTCACCATATTTACTGCGTCATTCCAACAATGGACTTTCATGCAGATAGGGCAATATGGCCGCTCTGTGACAATACAGTCATAACCTCTCGTTATCATTCATCTGCAGACAAAGCAATAGGAGCTCCCGGAATCCCCCGAAATCCCGTGCTCCCAAACCTTCTATCTGATCCTGAACAAACAATCCGACGGAAGCGGAAAGAGAGACGTTGTAGCCAATGGAAGACAACCGGATGTCAAAGAGGTCATTCCACTGGAAGATATTTATATGTTTTTGTTGGTTCCGGTTTTTCGGAGGGTTATTTTTTCCCAGTTAGGGGGCGTAGGAGTGGATTATTTATTCATATGCGGGGCGCTCTGCATTTCTTTAAGTTTAGTGGCTTGGAAAGATGAATTAGTATTTGTTTTATGTACTGTTTATACCAGCATTCACATTATTACTACATCAAGATTTTAACTGCATCAGGCTAGTTGAAAATAACTTTTATGTGAAGCCACTATAATATATTATATTAATCATGCAAAAGTATATTATTCTAAGTACATCGGCAAGGTAAATTAATTTTTTTTAAATGATAGCCTACCGGGTTTATAATATACTTCCATCAAACGTAAAATTTAGAAATTAATGTAATGGAAATCTGAAAGTACTTCTATTATGAATATAAGAAAATTATTACAATTCCATCTGAATTGTTTCATGCCAAATGACAAATTCCGCATAACAATTATACAAAGAATTTAATAAAACTTAAAACTTTATTGATAATATCTACTATTTTCAAACTTACATCAAGGCTTCCGGCCGTTTTTTAGGGTAAATGCTTAAGTACTGAAATTTATCTACAGATTACAACAGTAACAAATTATGCAATGCTTTTTATTGCACATTACTATTAAACTAATGAGGTTATTTGTAAGGCACGTGCTGTACAAACTTTTGTTGAAAAAGTTTTTGGAAAATAGACAAGCGGATATAGATTAACCGGAAGTTCCATTTCGCGTCTCAGCCATTGTACGTCACGGTAGGATGCGAATGGGGACGTCGCTGACGTCGCTACTCTGGCGTCGTTCCCAGATAAAATAAGTAAAAGATTTAATGGTGCGGAAACTTATGATCCAAGGAAATAATACTCAGAACTTTTTCTTCAGTTAAAATCACATTATAATACAAAGAGTTGGACAAACTTCCTAAAATAAAGCAAGCGAATTAGTTAGAGTAAAGAAAATATCTTTAAAACGGGGAAAGCTGTTTTGATTTTATTTTTTAGATCGGGCGGAAGTTACACGCTTAAATAGTGAGTGGGTGAATATATCCAATTTATTTATATAGCAGATTTCTTAAACATATTGACGTGAACTTTCAGAAATAGGTATTTATTTTTCGATACTTCCGTTTGAATTTTTATTTAATGAAAGCAGACATGTTAGAAAATGTAATTTTTTAAATATCATACTATATTTCGGTTTCTAATAAATCAACTTTATTTCATGTAATTATTCGCTCAAGCTTAAGTAATTCGTAATTAAGTACTATTTGTACATTAATCACGGAAAAATATAACTGACAATATACGTAACGCCGTAATGTAATGTATTTAAGAAACCCTAACTTTTAGTTTTATTCTCGAAAGTAGAACTGGCTCACTTAATGCATTTTATTGCAATTTACTTTATGGATGACGTAGTTTATTGTTAATTGCAAAAGGCGAGTGGTAGCGACAGTTCTATTGCTCTCTACTAACAACCAAGTTGATAGAAAACTAATGATTTGGAAAATCCAAATTTATATCTTGCACTGTTGAAGACAGTTTTGAAATGTAATTTAAAGGATAAATTTCCCCAAAGAACAAAATATAGAACCCAATTTTTTTTGTCCATAAGAAAAGAGTTTTATCCTTTGAACCCTGCATTAATGCAGACAGTTTTGCACTTCTGACATGTATATGGGTTCATGAATAAATTGCGGTCTCCAATTATTGCAACCACACATTAGCATGCGAATCGGCTTTTAAAGCCCCAAATGCTCGAGAAAAGGAGAGCCCTAGTGCCAACGTAACTGCAATTGCGGCTAAATGCAATGCACACATATTTGCGTGAAGTTGCTGCTATAACAAAAAGACTACGGGCCAATTTCGTGTTCTTTTAAGCAAATAAATCCGAGCTGAAGCCAGATGCTTTAAATCAGGCGCACATTTTATAAGACGTCAACTTTAACTTATGATTTTGCATTTCAAATCTGAGTTTTCCGTCACGATCGAATTAATATTGCAGGCCTATGAATGTAAATAGCCAACCGGCCACTTATCGTTCGTATATACAAGTAGAGAGAAATACATTTGTTTATTCGGTTGAAAAAGTAAGCTTGATTATCATGAAAAGACTGAGAGTGGAATATTTAAATGTCTTTGATAATATGATAGCGGAAGCTGCGTGAAACGAGAAACATTTATAGTAATTTTTTGTTATTTATGTATATCAAAGGTTAACATTAAAAGTTAAACTGTTTTGATACTGAACACTGAATGGATGTTTGACACAAGGAAATCGTCATGATTTAGACGTAATATTAGAAATTAACTTTATCTAAATTATTTTCTCCGATATACTAAGTGGTAGGTACATCCAGTGTCTTCAAACAAATGTCGTTTCCAAAATACACTAAAACGAAAAGTACTAAAATGGTGGAATGTAAAAAGTTGTTCTTTGCTGATCTAGTTGTTCGAACTACTAACTCAGCAAAACATTTTAAAGATGTACATTTTTCCGTTCCAAGATCTGTTCAAAGGAGAGACCTATAAAAATTATAGTTCATCAGCATCATCAGGTACCCAAGTTAGGTTTCATTAATTAGAATAAAGGCTCATATATTACTTAGTAAGCATCAACAAAATTAATATTTTTTATTGCGTTTTAGTAGAGGGCGGCAAAGGAAAGACTGTGTTTATGGTACATTGTTCAAGTTTCTATTCTAGCAATTCCATATTATACAGAGTGGTCCTGAAATAGTTGGTCAAACTTTGGGAACGAACTTTCCACACCAAAATAAGAAAAAGATTCATATAAACTTTAGTCTGAAAATGCTTCGATACGGAGCTACAGCATCCTCAAATGAGACTTGTCAGATCACGTGCCTGCATGCAATTATGGTAATAGTTGGACTAATGTTTTGCAATCATCAACGCTGAAACCTGGAGCCTAGTTTCGTTTTAATAAATGTACTACGGGCGTCTCAAGTGAGAGGATTAGGTACTGTTTTCTACAATATCTTCTACATTGTCTTTTTGTCTTATTTTTGACAAAATAATTTTATTCGTTCTGCAAAAGTACCCAAAAAAGGGACCCTTATTAAAAGTAGATAAACTCAACCGTTTTCCAGATAGTTAAATTACTATCAAAAATCGAGTTGCCGTAAAAATTTAGAAATTTTATACTATGGTATATGGATTAAATTCGTAGCAGAGATTCAGGACAATAAAAAAACGCATATAAACATTTGTCCGCAAACGCTTAGAATTCAAAATACAACCAATTCAGTGCCAATAAGTAAGATTATGTTAAGATAAAATATTTTTTGGGTAGTACCTTATAAACTAAACGATTGCGGACAAATGTTTATATGCTTTTTTTAATTGTCTTGTTATCCTGAATCTATTCTAGCAAAAAGGTTGGATTTATCGACTTTTAGCAAGGGTACCTTTTCTGGGTACTTTGCATACTTGTCAAAAATAAGGAAAATGAAATAACGTAAAAAATATCGTTGGAACAGTTCCTAATCCTCCCACTTGAGAGGCTCCTGGTGCATTAATTAAAACGAAACTAGCTTCTAATTTTCAACCCTGATGAGCAAGGTATGTACATAAGGTTTAAAAACATTACCATTACCAGTTATATGCAAAAAAGTGATCGAACCAATATCATTTTAGAAGTGCTGTAACTCCGTAACAAAGTATTTTTGGACGTCGTGGTCGTAAATAAATTTATACATTACAATCTTATTTGTTAGGAAAGTTAATATTCGATCTTAATTTAACTTGACTTAACTTAGCTTTTCTTATTCAGAGTGATTTTACATTAGCCGGCGTATATCTTCGGTAATATTGGAGATACAAGAAGACAATAATGTTTGAGGACCTACCTACTAGTTCTTAGGAAAAATGCCCAATTTTGGTTTATCAAATGGAACATCTTGTATACTTCTATAACAGACTACTCTACCTTAAATTATCTTTTCATTAATATATATCAAATTAAGATTCGCATTTCAATCAGTCTAGAAAAGTCAAATAATAAAATCACAATAGTTGGCCTTGATGATATTTTATTTCAAATTGAAACAATTGTCACATTGCATTGTTTAATGCTAACGTGTCGCTAGCTGTAGGAGAAAGAAAGTTACGGCTCCAATACGATGGAGCTCCACCCCACAGAGCAATCTCTGTAATCAATATTTTAAATCATGAATTTGGTGAAAACGGATCGATAATAAATGAGATGTTCCGTCGCTTGCTAGATTACTTGATCTGCCAATTCTTGACTTTTCTATTTGGGGAATGATGTAAGGTACGCCTTTCCATACTCTTCAGAAGCTGATAAACAAGATAACTCTAGGTAGTTGATCGATTGCGGTCCAGGGCATTTTGGCGCGGTCGATCGGGCGCGTAGGTTTGCCGTAGAACCGTTTGGACGTAGGTACAATTTAGCGCAGGGACGGTTTGGCGCAGGGACCGTTCGGTGCAGGGATGGTTGGGTGCAAGAACGGTTGGGCGCAAACATATATCAAAGTGGTTCATTTAAAAAAAGTTTGTGCTATTAATAAAATTGCTGAATTATCCAATTTTATGAATAAATTCGATTGATAAACAACTGATTCTCATAAGCCTGCTCAAATGGTTTTTGCAAAAATATTGTTGTGTTTATTGTCATTTAATCAGAAAATCATTATTCGCCTACCTTAAAATACTCCGTATGTTAATGAAAATTTTTGTCGAATAGGTTTTATTTCATGTTATGTCTAATGTATTTGTTTGCTAGCTTCCTTTTTTCGGAGGTTGACTACAATTTATTTATAGAGCAATGAGAAAACCCATATGTTAAAGTTAAAAATTTATTAAATGGCAATACGCCTTTTCACAAAATGTACAAAGTTTAAATTGTTTCTTTGGATTTTGATTGAATGTTGAACTGAAAACAACTTTTCTATTCAATATTTTGTGTTAAAATGTCAACTAGCCATACAATTGTATGTTTTTGTTGTTTTTGTACAACCTGTAGAGAAAATCAAAATATTTTCTTCTTGAGTTGTATTCTTTTGACAAGCAAAAACTTTTGTGAAGGGGACCTTTCTTTCATATCTTTGAAAATTTGTTCCATTTTTCAACCCCATCCGTGAACCCATTGTATACTAATAATTCTTTAAAATGCAAGTTCAAAAATATAAATTGACACAAATACAAATTCATTAATTAAACTTCAAACAAACATGCATCATTTTTAATATTTTAATCTTAATACGCGTTTGCGCCCAAACATTCTAGCGCCAAACTGTCCTGGCGCTAAACCGTCCCTGTGCCAAACCCTTCCTGCTCCCAAGCGGCTCTGCGCCCAAGTGGATCTGCGCCAAACCGGCCAAGCCAAAACTTTCAATTCCTATCGATTCCACCTGAATTGTTGCAGAATGCTATAAGAAATGTAATTATAAAGGTCCCTACATGTTTGGAATGTAATAGTGAACTCTTATTGAATTAGAAATCTTTTAGTTAAACGCTTGATATTCATAAACCAAATAAAAAACGATCATGGCCAACTCTTCTGATTCTATTTGTTAGTTTTCTTATGTTATTGGAAAGCGAATCCTTGTTTTTTTTTAAATGAAAAAAGAATTTAAGGTAGAGTCGTTTGACAAAAAATACACACAATTTAAGAAACCAAAATTGGACACTTTTCCCAATAATTAGTAGGCCATAAAAAATTATTATTGTCGCTATGTTATATATATATATAAAGTTTTTCCTTTGACTTCTTCTAGCATCCGTAATATAACTAAAGATATAGACTGGCTAATAAAATTCCAACCACCCTTTATAGTATTTTCTAGTGAATAGGATATTGCTTCGCCAGTAGATTGTCTGATGGAGTTAAGTCGGAAGATCATGTACCCTTTGATGTTAGAAGTAAGAAAACAGAGACTCGTTTTATCAAACTTTTGGTTTAGTAACTGTTGATATTTAAGACTCTCCTGAAATATTTAACACTTCTTTCAACGAGCTGTTATACATGGATAATTTAATTTTACAGCTAGGTATATACATTCTTTTTTATCAATTACTTCCAAGTAGTAGTAGATATATAGATTCAACATCACTTGCATGAGGAATATGAATATGACAAACGCTATTACAGTTTACACCTATACATTTACATAACTGTCTAAACCAAGTTCTAACCCGAAAATCACTTTTATTTGATATAGCGTTATATATTAAAACACTCAGGTGATATATGGCCAGCAGAAAAATTTAAAAACAAAATTATACTTTGACGTGAATTTGAAGTCCGCAGTACGTAAATAATATAGTCCTTATGACGAATCAGGTAGCGCACGTCATCGAAATATTTCATGACGTCACGACTTTGTATGTCTATATGAAGTTTTAAACGATTTAAAATTTTTATACCCTACGTTTGTAATGTACAACTCGACTGACGAAATGTAAACACGCCTGTGAAAACTTTGTTTAAGTAGAATATATAACGTGCCTAACCTTATAAAAATTATGTTATGAAATATAATCCCATTTCTTTAATATTAAAAATCTATAGACTTTATTATTATATTTGGTTGACTAATTTTACAAAAATGAAATAATAGTTTGCCGGATTGCAGTATTTAATAATTACATCTTCTATTTTTTTTTTCGTGAAGTATTGGTAACGACCATCGTTGACCATGTGATTGATGACGTGCGTTACCTGATTTTTTAAAAGGACTTTACAGTTTTAGTTTTTGTTAACGTTTACAATGTTTTAATTGTATCTAAAACCAGATTTCCTAAAGTAAAGAAATTAAATGCTAGGAACTATAAATTGCCACACTCTGTAGAGTGGACTTTTTATCTTTTTAATTGTTAAATTGTGAAGCAATATATGTGTTTATGCCAAATATTCTGCTAAGAAACAGGTCATGAAAACTCCAACAACGGAGTTTTTTACCAGATGTTTTTATTGCGTATGTAAGGGATAAGAACTGACCTTCAGTAATATTAACAAGAATGGATTGTTCAGAACAGGTGTGCAGCTCAGTTTTTACTGATTTTAACAAAATAAGGATTCCATTCTAGCAGTGTTACGGTTGCTTGCACAATGTTTGAGTGAAATTTGATTCTAGTTTAATTATTGCGGTGAATATATCAGTTGTAACTGTAAATAATTGTGAAGTGCCAGTGGTTGCCTGATGATTAGCTGTCCTAATAGTAAACGCAAGTTTAATTTCAGACGTACAAGAAAGGTAAGGTTTGTTGATAGAGCGGTGGTTATAAATTTATAAATCTGGGGATGTTAATAAACACTGTACATCAGTTGACAGTGTGTTTGTATAAGTAACTGAATTTGATGTGAAAGAATTAAAAATCAAGGCAAATTATCACGGAACACGCATTAAATTTTAATATTAACAGCTATATTACTATTTTTATTTTTCTTATAATAATAATAATAATAATAATAATAATAATAATAATAAAAAGGAGTTAATCATTTACGTTATAATGATGTTCATGCTGACAATTACCCCCATAATTTTCCGTGTGCATTTAGAAGATACCAATTTTAAGTCGATTTAAAAGTTAAATTGCGTGAAATCTTCAGTTTACCTCGATGAAAGGGTTCTAGGATATTTGCTCGCCACCAATTTCTCGCCAACGATTGCTCGATCGACCATTGCTCGCTGGGAGCTCATCATTGCAAGCCAATTTGCTCTCAAAACTAGCTATAATTGCATCAATGTAGAAAAAAGTTTCTTTCTGTTATTCACCTTCGTTTGTAAAATAATTATTTATATATAATTACATAATATCTATATTTATATATATTTTAATAATAATAATAGTCACAATTTCAACAGGATAATATATCTACATCTTTCACCTTGTAATTAAAAACTTTATTTTTATTTTGAGATACCATAGGTATAACAGTATTAATTAAAACAAAAATTGAATTGAATATTTTAAGGAAATAATCGTATACCATGAGCCTAAAAAAAAAATAGTGTTTACTTAATGTTTGTTTATGCGTGTGGGAATATGTAATCGTGCATACCTACAGTGGAAACAGACTGTCTGGTTAAAATTTAGAGGTTTAATAAATTTTATCAAACTCAATAAGTTTAAGATTGTTAAACACCAGATAAATAATGACATCATTTATATTGTTAAAACTAAAACACACTTCTCAATAGCTCTATTAGGAACAACGAAAAAAATATAACCTAGATGCATTAAAATACAACAACAGGCAACACTGCTTTGGCTATTCCTTATAGAGCAATTGCTAGATTTTCAGCTTTACGAATTGTCTAGGGTACTATTTTATTTTAAGAATAAATTACTTGTCGGCTTGTCGAGCAAACAGTTGTCGAGCATAGAAATCTGTTAGCAATCGACCGGTGAGCAAACAGTGGCGAGAGCAATTGGGTGGATATTACCCAAATATGGTATTACTCTCCTGTTGCAGTGAAAATCACTATGGCAGCTTTTTTACAATAGCGCATTTCACAGTTTTAAGTATTCTTTACTGATGGTAAATTCAAAAATTACCCACGTAGGATTGCACTTGTTTCTGATCTCGTAGCTACAGGTAGTTGATTTTCACGGAAAATGAAAATTTTGAATGATTTTAGCGCTATAAATCTAGGTTTGAAAAATTTATTTATTGCGCTCTATTGCCAGGAAGTTGTTCGAAGTTTGAGCATTTTCTAATCCGTATTTCCATATTTCATTAACTGCGGACATTACATTAAAGTAACGGTTGTACATATAAGTTTTCCAATGATACCCAGCATTGGCTATGTTACCACTAAAGACAAAGTGGCAGCCGTCCTCAAAAATATGTGTATTTATCATTAATTATGGTTGTTTCTGGAAATGCAGTGGGAGGCACTTCCCAATTGTTTCAATGTAATAACTCAATTGGGGTTTCTGTAATTGTCAGAATGTATGAAATTATGACAGTTTCTCTAAATGACTTCAAATTCATTACTTAACTGTAATAATTTTACAATATTAGGTAGAATTACATTAATTAGTTCTTAATTTATTTTTAAGATTCTTTGTTAGTAGGAATTATACATTTAAGACCGAAGTCCTTATAAATAGCATTTTGCATCCCCAATGGACTTCTTGAAGCCAATCAGTAGGTACATGTTCCTAGCGTCCTGTACATTTAATTCAAATAGGGTTCATGCAGAAAAACTCAAAATAATCTCTTAATTTTATGACCAACAGTTAATCTAGAACACCCAGTTTATGTAGTTCCTTTGTTACAAAGTTAAACCGAAATTATATTGGATGTTTGAATTGTGCTTTAAACAATTAACAGTTGAAACATATTTTCAAAAACAAGATTTCAGTCTGTGAAACAGTATTACAAAGTTTACATGTGTAAAAAAAATCACATTCGGTATTTGTTGGAAAACTGATTAAAGTTATAAATAATTGTTAACAACGCCATATTTTTGCAATTATTACTATTTGTTTCTCATTTTCATGATTCTAACAATTGTAGCTGTGAACTTTCAACTAATTTCCTTTATAACCAAGCATTTTTACGGTGTATATGGGGGTTTTACATTAATTATTAAACTAAAATAATCTTCATATTTAACGTAGATTACTATACTTTGTACACCAAATATTTTCACATGACGTTTTGGACGACAGTATTTTTATTTTATGCAGGTTTACCCACGAAACAATGTGTGTTTGTGATTTTGACCAATGACACTAATGAAATCTAATAGCAATCAGCCATTCAATTTAATAAAAAATTACTAAAAAATTATTTGGAAACGTCCCCGTGCCCCGTGCCGAATATACGGAAAACCCAAATATTTAAAAGTAACATTATTCAAAGCTTGAATGATTGAAAAGGTAGTTACTAAAGTAATTCACGACTTATTTGACTGTCACCTTTCTGTGAAAACCGGAACTATAGAGCGTCTCACGGTGAGAGTGCAGTACAGGCTCTTATGGACTACAAATGTAAGCGTCTGAACGGATGTGTAGTATGTCTTAGATAGTAGTTATCACCGATTTGTACAACAAAAGGCAGATTACGTTATGATAGACAGGTGTTTGGTATCTTCAGAGCAATTTTAAGTAGAAGTTTTGCAAGACTGGTGTCCATAAGAGCCTGTGCTAAACTCGCACCGCGAGACGCTTTATAATAAACTATAGTAAGAATATTAATTTCTTAAATAGTACTGTTTTACCTATCTACCTAATATCTTAAAGAACTTTTTTTGGACAAGAATAATATTATTAACCAGCAATCATGCACGTAATTTATAATACAGTTTTATAAACCACGGCCAAGTGAAACATATGTTCCCACTATCCTGGATAATCTGGAACAATACGTTGCTTCCATAGAAGACAGTTGGAACATCTGGAAACCCACTCACAAAAATTATTATTTTTACACCCATTTTTTAATAATTTTATTCATCATCATCATCATCATCATCTGACATGGAGCCGACTTATGTAAAATACATGTTGCATGGTGTCATCAGGAAGAATGAATTCTCTACAAGGTATAAGTTGAAACAGTGCGCCGTAGTATTACTTACCTTTTACCAAAAGCGCTACATAAGATGAGTTTGAATTGGTTTACTACTTTCTCTATAATGTAAATTTACACAGTATTTTCTCGGTTCCGACTAATAATATAGTTATAAGAATATCTTAGGACTCCTGGAACACCCTGTATATAAATAATCGTGTTAACTTATTTAGAATTATTACAAACCACCTACATGTCTTTTTTTTTATTCATACTACTGCCCCCCCCCCGAACCGCTTTCGCATTACTTCAGGGGGTGCGATCGCCCCAGCTGAGATTCGATCGCCCAGCGGATTGCCTGCATTTCACTGTGGCCTCGAGTGGCAATGCGTTTCCGCACTAGACCCCAGAGGCCCCTAACCACCTACATGTCTGTAAAGTATATACTTTACTTTCCACATAAATACTATTTTTATTAATGGTTCCGACAAACACTTATATGTGTTATAAATATAAATATAGACCTTAAAATGGTTTATTATTATAATTTTTCATAATCTCCTTTCTGGTGTAAGTCGACTATTTGCCGTTTACGCAAGAACTGGAAAAGTTTCTGCACGGCACTGTGTTTATCGGTGTATTGCGCAGTCAGATACCTGAGAGAACATAGAGAATAAATGATTTATTTTTTGTTGGTTGGTATTTGTGCAGCTTAATAAAATTTTATATCTATAGTTTTGTAAGTTATATGCAAAGACCAGTACAGCAACTGTTCAGGAAGTTTTCTGCTTCTATAAAAAATAAATATTATTTCTCGAGCTGAACATTATTTACCATGGCAATGAAATATGAAGAACTATATTTTTATTTGGAGTTTTCATGACGTTTTTTAAGAAATTAAACCTATAGATTAATCATGGCAAGTTATCTCTACTGGTAAATTGACAATTTCCACTCTGAGAAGGGTACATCATAAGTTTAGTAGTAAACGCCCCCTTAGGTACTTAATAGGATGTCGACTATTTGAAATCCTTTGAGAGTACTAATGATAAACGAAGTAAGGGAAAATTGCTAGCGATTTTTCATTTCTCTAACGGGAAGCGGGGAATATGGTGATTATATTTATCGAAGAGGCAAACAATTTACAGAATGCAGGATTAGGACTAAACATGCACAGATTTCGGATCTGCCTGTACATTGCTTTTTCATTGGTAGATATTCGAAATGTTTCTCAACCAACTACTACAAATTTTTAATTTATCGTAATGGTATGTGTTTATTAATAGTACTATATTTTGGGAAACACGTATAATATATGAAACCGATTCTGATATTAATGGTATCTGAAAAAATATATTTCGTAGTTTACACCTGCTTATGTCAATTGTATGAAAAGTCATGCTAAACAGTTTGCCAAAACGATTAAAGAAAACTATTATTTTAGATGTAAAGCTATTTATAGGTCTTTCTATCTATTGAGGATTAACAGTTATCAGAAGACTTTTGGCATATGTATTTAATACAAACTACATTTTTTCATTTTTTCGGTTTATGTACCTACAACAGCTTTACTATAAAATAAAACGTCGCGCAAATCGCAATTGTATGTAAGTTCGCGTAAATAGAATGAAACGTGTACAACTCGCAGTTGTCGGTAAACCAAAAGAAGAGCAGTGTGTGCATGCGGCATGTTTTATTTATATCTTCAGATTCTTGGTTATGTTGTGTTATTTTTAATGCCATCCTATTCAGAATACGCGTCACGTGCTACGATATTCGTGGCTTGAGAGACACCAACCAAAGTGTGTTTCAAAAATAGCTCAGACTGTGACGCTATTATTCTCCCACATTTAGTAAACGTGGTATTATAATTTTCTTAGTACAGTCTAAATCCACTGCTTTAAGGCTGAATAAATTCAGATCCCAATTAACTAAAACCTAGGGGCACCAGTGCAACGAGGGTAAAGTTAGACATTACTACTTTATATAATCCGTAAATACGATATCTCGTTTGCGTTATCAAATTTGGATGGTTCATTATCGCAATTTAACAAATGGCCTGTGTGATAATCGGATTATCGTTGAAGGATGAGGAAATTTCAGAGATTTAGAGTAATGAAAGCTTTAGCCATATTAAATTCCTTCTAAAGTGTGATTATTACATTTGAAATATGCAGATTTTTGTGTATCCACTTTAAGAATGCTTTTGTAGGTTACATAACTATGTTAACGTTCCCAGGTTGGTTAGAGCATTATGAATGGATTTTAAGGCGAAGTATTTTTAGTGTTCGTATGCAGTATACGAGGGTAGTTCATCATTTATTGTCCCTGATATAGAACTTAGATATTTGAAACAACTTTATTTTTCAACATAACACTCTAAAAGTTTATTACACTTAGTATAGTGATGATGCAGAGTTTGAGTGCCTTTAGTAAAAACCCTTTGTACTGTACTGCAAACCACGCATTCACAGCAACCATCACCTCTTCGTCGTCCGCAAAATGAGTTCCCGGAAGATGTTCTTTTAATTTGGGGAACAGTCGAAAGTCACTGGGAGCTCGATGTGGGGAATGTGGGGGTTGTTCTAAAATTTCAAATTTCATCCAGCATTGCGGATAGCAGCCATGGAACCATAGTTCGTGTGAGCAGGAGCGTTGTCTTGGTGGAACAGAACGCCGCGGTTAAATTTTCCGCCTTTTCAGGAACTTTTGCTATCAGTTTTGTAGAATTCCAGGGGGTATTGATATCTGGTTAGCCTAGAAAGTTTCTAGTAAAGAAAAGTCAATATAGTTGCTATGGTTACAACTATGATGTTTCATAATTTTCACATCCATAAGTTGAACGGTGATCAAACTGCGAATTTTTGAAAACAGCATGTCTGAGAAAAAGGTATAATTTGAAAAAATCGAGTTTCGGTCAGTTATTAAGTATTTATTTTTGAAAGGGTTATCGGGTAAAGACATTTTTACTGATATGATAGAAACCTTAGGTAATCAGGGTCCTTCATACGCCGTTATTAAAAACTGGGTTGCGGAATATCAAAGAGGAAGATCAGATGTGAAAGATGACCACCGCCCTGGAAGACCAATTTCTGTGACCACTCCGGAAAACATTGATTTTGTCCATGATATGATTTTAGAAAATCGATATACTAGGATTAAGAGGGTCGACTCCAACCAACGAAGTGGTCTCTTTCTAACTAAACACTGTTTATCTTTTTCTGTAATTGAAATTCAGGTATTATGAGATTATAACCCAACACAATACTCTTGGACTTAAACTTCGACAGTAATCCCTAGTAACATAAACAGTATAAAAATTGTAAATTTTGAATCGGTTATTAATTAACTTGGAAACTGTAAATTATTAAATAAAAAATCGTAGCTAAAAGATGTATTTCTACTCTATAAACGTATATTGCAACATTTCATAAATATGTCTCGATTTTGTAAAAAAAAAAAAATTCGAAGTAACCCTATTTTTTCAAAAATGTAGATAGTTTGTAATTTTTTTTTGGCCGATTGGTTAATTTTATACAAAAAATTGCAAAGTACGGACCTACAGCAATCTTTCTAGAATGCGCTGAATTTTTTTCGGTTCGAAAATCGTTTTGAAATTAGTAATAACACCGATTTGAAGTAAAGCTGTTTTATAGGAAATTTCGAGTGGAGTCGACCCTCTTAAGAATATTGCAGAAGTATTGCACATTTCCTATGAACGTGTGTGTCACATCAAATGGATTCCAAGATGCTTGAACGTTGATTAGAAGCGCGTTCGATTGACAACATCAAAGGAAATCTGCTGCCGTTTTGCAGAAGATTTCTCCAAATTTTTGGATCGGCTTGTTACGGAAAAACGCCGCGGAAAACTTGCTAGAGGTGTGCTCTTTTTGCAAGACAACGCTCCTGCTCGCACTGCACTGCGAAAATTGATGAAATTGGTTTGGAATTGGTTGACCACCCGCCCTATTCTCCGGATTTAGCAAAGTCAGACTATTATTTGTTCCCAAAACTCAAAAAACATTTGAAAGGTAAATGAGTTTCGACAAATGACGAAGCAGTATGTGCCGTTGAGGAGTGGTCTTTGCAGACCAAGACAAATATTTATTTTAAATGGCTTAGAATTACTTTATGAACGTTCTGCTAAATGTATAAGTCTTAAAGGATATTATGTTAATTAATTAAAGTCTGCTTTTGAAATATGTGGCGTTCTATATGGTAGGCTAAGTACTTATCAATCCGCACTCGTAGTCTCCTGTGATTGTGTGATCACGTGGTACATAATCAACTCTATAAGAAAATCGCAAAACACGGTTTCCATTATCTTTCCGGCCGATGAAGTCTCACGGAACTTTCGTCCGGGCAGGAAACCACGCTGCCCCCATACCATACCTACCCTGCCGTTTTGCCTCTGGATCAAAATGATGAACCCAGGCTTCATCTATAGTTACTAGTCTTTCCAAATATCCATCCAAATCCGTGTTCATTAAACTCAAATTGCTCGCAGCAGTGCGAAACATGGCGCGCATCTGATCAGGTGATAAAAGTTTCGGAATCCATCGTGCACAGACTTTTCAGATCCAATTCCTCGTTCAAAATTTTCTCAACTCTTTCAACAGAAAAGCCACACAACTCAGCAATATATTTGACCGTGATTCTCGAAATAACGATAACGATATTTTTCATTGAGCCCAATTTAATTTGCGGTGGTGATAGAAATACGTTTTTAGGATCAACCAGTGGTTCGTTAGTAATAGTTTTTTGGCCTGGAGTTAGTGCTTGACCTAGTGGCCATTCCTTCTGTATATAACGACAATCTCGTGCACGGCTGTCCCATTCACAGGAAACAGCTGTATTTTGTATCTATATCCCAGCTGAAGTCCAAAAAGAAGTGCTATCACTTTTAGGTCTCCACAGATTGACCACTTATAGTGTTTATACCGGATGTGTTCTAGCAGATATCGCATATTCTCGTATGATTCCTTCATATGCACGGCATGAGCTATGAGTACAGATGGGTATTTATTGCCGTTATAAAGCACAACTTCTTTTAAGCTAAGTTTTGAAGAATCTATAAATAGGTTCCAATTGCTTCGTTCATGTTACTGTCCTAATGCGTGATATAATTTGTCAACATCCGTGCAATATACCAAAGTTCCTTCTTGAGCGAAACAATGTGCAAGTCCTTTTTGAGGTTTTCGGCAGTGACTTATATGTACGTCACCTACGAGGATATTCCATCCTTTTAATCTCGATGCTAGAAGTTCTGACTGTGATTTTGCTAGTTTTAAGTCTCGAACCAAATCATTCAGTTCAGCATGTGAAATCAGATGTGGTTCTGTTAAACATTCTGGTGCTTGAAATAGTGGATCATTGTCGATTTCCTTTGCGTATTGCATATCATCAGTTGGAACATCGGTGCTTTCAGGTTCTTCTTCGTCCAAACTGCAAGATTCTGGTGGATTTAGGATAGGAAGATCTTCACTATGTTCGACGGGCCGTAAAGCTGATGGTAAATTGGGATACCGCACAGTATGCTTGGACTTCGGTCCTATGCCCGTATGCCAGTGAGGCAAAAGTAATAATCTGTGGCATGGTCTTTCTGTTCTCTCCACACCATTGGTATTGCAAAGCGCATTTTCGTTTTGTACTTGTTAACAATGTTACACAAGTCTTACAACATATGTGAGGAGCTCATGACTTATCTTGATCTCCTACTTTAACAACGAAATAAAGTTCGTAAGCTCTTCGTACAAGTGGCGTGAAAGTACGTTTTGGCGATTTAAAAGTTAGTTCCCCATAACAAAAACTGTTGACATTATTTACACACTGCCTAGCCATTGTACTTACTTATAAGTTCATAGTCAATCACAGTGCAGTAATAAACATACATCAAGTATGTAGAACACAAACACGTTAGTAACGATGTTTCGCGGCACGACATAGGAAATGCAGTAACTTCATACGCCGGTAAATGCCTACTAATGCACAATATCTGATTTGATGCGTACTTCTTGCATGTATTAGACAGGAATGAGCTTGTTTTAACACGGTATATTCGTCACTGCTGATACATTATACAAAGTACCACAATATGCATATGTTGCATACTAGCAAAATATGAATGCTTGTTACTAAAAATTAGTGGGTGATAGGCAAATTCTGTTTTTAAATTCGTTTTTAGTGTGGTGAAATACATCAGAAACACCTAATAATTTGCATGCCACAAAATGTGTGTTTAACAGTGTTATTAATTATTTGCTGCTATGGGGTAGAATCATCCAACACTCCGGACATGTCATTATAAATTTGCTACGTTAAAAACACTTCTTAAAAAGGTATTTTATCACAGTCCTTGTCCAGATTTTCACATTTCTACAAAATCACCAGCACCACAGTAATATTAAATGTATAACTTTTATAAATAAGAAGATAGACACCTGCAACTTGATATCTATTAATGTCAGTAACTGACCTTCCTAGAAAAAAACTATTCACTTGTCGGTGAGTGCCTTTTATGTTAGGGACAATAATTGATTGACAACCCTCGTATATGCAATACACATTTTTCTTAAGGTAAAATGCAATTTTAAAATTAGTTCTATTATTCATATAATCATTTGATATTAAATTGTTGAGAATTACCTTTAATAGAAAAGCTGTAGTTATTACAAATATTTACCAAAACCACATTTTTACTTATACTGGTGCAAGTTTGGTGTATACCTTGGACTGGTGGATTAACCACAAACATTTATATAAATAATGAATTACCTAAATCATGAAATTCACAATATATTCCAAGACGCCAGGTTAACCAACGATTTTAAAAATTACGCTTTTAATAGGTTTTGTAGTATTTATTAATGAATGAGGTTGCATACTAGCGGAATTTCACGAAGGAAAATATTTGTAGTATTTCCTTAAACAAAGAATTACGCAACAATCATCAACCGCAAGAATAAGGAAAAGTAGGTATTAAATATTTTTGTTGTTGTACAAAATTCTGTTGTTTATTTCAAGTTTATTCCACTCCATAAGGTTGTATGTTCACTAGTTGATTTATTTGTATTTCGAGTTTCTTCTACACATTGCGTCCTTTTTATTCAACTGCTTTCATATTTCTCTTTTGTATTATCTTCCAGGCCGTTTCCACCTGCAATGGTTGCTGTTATGGACATTTGCGACATTTTATCATGGCAATTCAAAACCCATCGTCCGTGCAGAGATACTGACGCGGATGATATTTGCTTTTTATACATCTAAATTTCAAGTTTTCGTTCGCTTTTTGTGCATAAAACCATTTTGTAACTGCATGGACAAAGGAGGGTGAATGATCAGCGCATTTGGGTACAGTTCATCTATTATTAGTTTTTTAAGTTTTTACAACAATAAAAATTAATTCATTTAGAGTTACATCGCAACAATTACTATTTAAAAAAAGAATAATTTTAACTTTATATTTTATCTTTAAATCAAAAATTTAAATGGAAATGGTGACTAAGCTAGGCAAAAATAGAAACTTTAATAACATCATACTGCTACTGAACACTGCATTTTTGCTAAAAATAATCTGAAATGCTGGTGCATCACTTTTGCATAGCAGAACATAAAGTTCCTTGAAATGCACGTAACCTTGTGTGGAAGCTGTACGTCAGTTTATTGTTTTTGGATGGGAAGCTGGATTACAATTTATATCACACGACAAAGGGAAGCAGCAAGTAATCACAAATAAATGTAATTGGTAATTCACATAAATAGTTATCTGTAGAGCAACATAACTGGACATGTCTAGTGTACTGATTCAAAATTTTCATATAGGGAGTATTTAATCAAGTGCCATATGAATAATGCATATACTATGAGCGAAAATTGCTATTTAACGTAATAGTCTAAGTAATACAGAATTCAAGGGATGTTATAGTATTTATTTTATTATGGAACACCAATGGAAAATAAACGATCTAATTCAAAATAGTAGATACATACTAGCAATCGTAACAACTGCGTGTCAATGGAGTATAATGTTCCAGCCAATGCGAAGACCAATATAACTCAGACAAGGAAAGTGTTTTAGTAACAGAATTCAATTTCATTTCTGGCACGGCGTTCGCAGCAATTGGAATTCATGCAATTTCCCTGCGCAAGACTAATTTCCATACTAATCTCCTATAAATCTTATCTTTCGATTGAATTTTCTTACGCCAAGGAAGTTTGAAGGAAGTGTAGTCCAAGCAATTTCCAGCAAATTTTATTGCACGTGAAGTGAATTTTGTTGTTGGTGAAGTTGCTGAAGATTAAGGGTGAAAGCTGTTAATAAAATTAGTATAATTAATTTCCCAAGCGTCTAATTGCATGTATTGAAAGCTAATCCAATGTTTGTGTTAAATCTAGTTAAATGTTGCGAGCTTTCCATGCCTTGCCGATGTTAATGTGAAATTTATATTGAAAGCAACGTAATAGCTATAATATTGTTAATATTGCCACAGGTGATTGCTTCTCTAATTATTTTTGCTTTAATTAATAACGTAATATCACACACTTGAAATGAGACAGGATCTATCTAAAGTGGCAGAAAAAAAAACAGATATGATATTCTGCTTGAAAACATTTTAATACAATTTTGTTTTTGAGTTGCTGGTTTCGGATTTATATATAGTCAAAAATTTTGTTTTCTTTTTCTTATTTTGCAAAAGAAATAGAAATGCTATCGTATTCTCTACTGTCTGTTTATATTGAAACTATTCTTTGTGGTAAATTCCTACTGGTAATATTGCTTTGATATTTTGCAACATTGCATTGTTGTTACTTAGAAACTAGTCGTAATACCCTACTGCAACATAATATAGTTTGTAATAGCAAACAGTGCAACTATGCAATATGGTCAATATTTTAGTTAACTTAGATTTTATGGATCAGTGTTTATGGAAAAAACACTTAATGTCCTATTTTTCAGTATTATTTCCAAAAGAGAACTAAACTAACAATGTATTTAACGGTGGTTGTTCTACTGTGTGACTGTACAGGGTCAGCGATTTTAGGGAGCGGAAAAAACTTTTGTAAGGGCAATAACTTAACTTTCCTCTACTTTTACAACCACCATAAGAAATATGTAACATCCGCTATAGACTTAGTTACAACGAATTGAAAAATTGTAGTTTAAATATAATAGAAATTGTTCGCTTAAATAAATACGATTGGTGTTACGTAAGTATATCTACTGAGCATCATTTAAATCCATCCGCTAGATCTTAAGTTATTTAAAGAAACATTTCCGTATGACGCTGATCACCCTCAATCTCAATCCCGCCTTCATCAAGTGAATGGACTCAGTTCTCAACACCCGCTCCCGCAAGATTAAAATCCAAAATCCATTTTCAATTCACTTTCATTCGAAGAATCTTTAGACTCGACCTCCAATACTCCAAAATCCTACTTCACGAAGACACAGGCACCATCCTTATCTACCATCCTCTCCAAAAATGTGACATCACTCGCACCCTCAACGGCCATACCCCAAAGCTTAAGAAACCCTCCTAATTTCTCCCAAACGCAGAAACCAAATCTCCAGGAAACTCAAGCACCGCCGTCTATATCCAGGCCTTCCCGACAACCTCATAGACCTTGTAAAAGATACCTCAATAACAATGCGATGAACATCGTTAACGCCCACAATATTTACAGGCAATACTACACCATTTCTTATGACGTTGAAGTTTACTAGGGATTGATAACTGTTACAATAATTCCTCTTCTTGTGAAGAACGTCATTGGCCCTTTAGTAGCCCCATAAGGTACGCAAAGTAATGTAATGCCTACTTTCTTCAGTGGGTACTTTTCATCTTCACCACATTGAAGGGAAGGAGTGTCTTTACATTCTGTCTGTTACAGCATATCATTATCGCCATTTTAGATTGTTAATGTTGTTGATACCTATTACTATTATTACAGGACCATTATATACATATAAAGTAAAAATTGCATCTTGCTTATAGCAATCTATACAGGGTGTAAATGAATTGTAGGAACAAACTTCTAGGGCTGGCAAAACACAACAAAGCAAACAACGTTTATTAATGTACACGGTGTTTATTAAACATACGGCAACAATTCAAGGGGTTATTCCCTGGACTATTCTAAGAGTATTTTGTCCTCTGATGATTTTTGAAAAGGCGCTTTGTTCGAAGATACATGGCGAGAAAAATTTTCGACAAAACCAATTTTAATATTCTTCAAATTATTAATGTAGCCGAAATAAAAGTATGGCGTACTACACTGGGCTTACCGAGTATAAAACATTTTTAAAAATGCGTTGTTATCTTTTAACAACATTCCGATTACTAAGAACGGCTGTTTTATCCACTAACAGCTGGCAAGTGCAGACATTGAAAAGAAAATCAGTTTAAACGTGGATTTCATTTGAATACGTCTCGTGATTGATCATTTTGTATGTAGAGACTGATTGACGTTTGGCTGTTTGACGTGTATTTTCTGTCTTTAATGCTTAAACTTTTGTTAGTGAAGTCCTCTATCATGAATGGCTATACGAACGCCGAGATGACTGACATGCATTTCATTTATGGACTTGCTGATGGCAATTCATTACAAGCTAGGCGGTTGTACATTGAACGATTTTCTGACCGGATCCTAAATTGCTTATTTCAAATAGAGTACCCTGTACACATTTACATTTTAGAAGCAGAATAGAATGTGCTGGACATGATAGAGGAATATCTAGGTACTTCTTCTACTCGAAAAATTGCAAATACTTTGAATGTAAGTAATGGGACTGTTTGGAAAATTCTTAGGGACTATTTGTTGTACCCATACCACATACAACGCGTTCAGCCACTTCTTCCTGTTGATTTTCCTCCACGTATTGCATTCTGTCAATGGCTTTTACACACATTGGTTCAAATCCCTCAACTACTGACGCTGATTCTTTTTACCGATGAAGCGAATTTCTCAAGAAATGCAATAAGGAATTTTCACAATAACCATGTATGGGCTGAAGGAAATCCAGATGAGGTACTTGAAGATCGTTTCCAACATCAGTTCTCGTTGAACGTTTGAGTTAGAATTGTGGGTGACTGGCTAATTGGACCGGTATTTCTACCAGGAAGACTTACCGGCGAGGTGTACCGCAACTTTTTGGAACAGACTCTACCTGAGTTTCTGGAAGATGTACCATTGGCAACAAGAAATGCAATGTGGTTTAGGCACGATGGTGCACCAGCGCACTTTAGTGTGGTTGCTCGTGAGTTTTTAACAGTAACATACGGAGATCGCTGGATTGGTCGAGGTGGACCTCACTTATGGCCTGTTCGATCCCCGGACTTAAACCCCTGGGATTATTTCCTATGGGGCCATCTAAAGTCATTAGTTTATTCTACTCCAGTGGAAAATGTGAAAGATTTAAGAAATCGGAGATTGCTGGGTGTAACTCAATAAGAATCGACCCTGGTGTTTTTGAAAGAGCTCGGCAGTCAATCAGGAGACGATTGGATTCTTGCATCGTAGCTGGATGTAATCATTTTCAACAGTTTTTGTAGATTAAGAAACTTTACGTGTAATTTTTGGTAATGAAATGTTGTTATTGTCGAAATTTGTTTTCGCCGTGTATCTTCGAAACAACGCGGCTTTTGAAAAATCATCAAAGGACAAATTATTCTTAGAATAGTCCCAGGGAATAATCCCTTGAATTTTTGCCGTATGTTTAATAAACACCCTGTGTATGTGGACATCAACCAGTTTATGGCCAGAAGTGTATCTTTTAGAAAATAGAGCCTCTTAAAGATTCTTTAAGAAGCACCTACATGTAGGCAACTCAATTTACTACCTGCTATTTGTTTCCATAACGACGGAAATTAATACAGGATAAATAAAAAGAGGACTTTATTTATCCTGTATTAATTTCCGTCGTTATGGAAACAAATAGTAGGTAGTAAATTGAGATGCCTACATTTAGGCGCTTCTTAAATATACTTTGAGAAGCTCTATCCCTGAAAGGAAACACTTTTGACCATACATTTATTAACAAAAAATGTTTGTTTTCATGTATACTTTAAGCCCTAGAAGTTTGTCTCTGCAATTCATTAACACAATTTGTATTGAAATGATAAGTTTAAAGTATTTTAAATTATGTTTATGTAAGCCTTAAACCTTAGTAATAATAAACAAAGTGATAATGAACGATGTAGAAATTCTGATGAACATGTATCCTAAAATTCTTTGCGACGAAGGTCTGAACTGGGACCCACTTAATCACTATTTTATTAGCAACTTGGGCTTTAGCAAAATTTTAATACATTTTATAGTGTCACTATTCATACAGCTCAGTGTACGTATTATCAGAAGAGAACGATTATCCGTGAATCTTAAGACTAGCACGATACCCCTCGGATTTATCAATTTCTAGTGGTAAATATAATAGTAGTTGTGTCATTAATTTAATTTCGGGGTTTTACCAAACCATCTAGGCAATCTTAGACTTCACCAGCCTTGTTGAGAAAAAGTGAAATTATAACAAACCAACAACAACGTATTACAGAACTGAAACATTTATTCAAAAAATATATAATGTAACAGCATATTTTAAAATATGTACTCCAAATATGTAGAAAACATACTCTCCCATCTCATATATTTTACGACTTGTAAATGATTTTAGTTACTTGCTAATAATAATAATTGATTTGTTATTACATGGCAAACTTCTGCTGACGATTCTAACATTAAATAGCACTTTACTCCTCGTGTGTTAATTATATGGCGAAACGCGTGCGCAGATAAACATAATCTAGATTTACCAACATGAATTGGTAAATGTTAAGATTGTGATTCCCTGAAATTATGGTGCCTCATATGGTGGTTCATATATATCATTTACGGAACTTTTACATCGTCTTGCTTTAACACTCGACCGTAAGGATCTTATTCTGATTTAAACAAAATACACAAATATCTATAAAAAATGTTTATGATAATCACATGCCGGGAAAATTCTTTTTAGATACATTCAATGACTAATATACCAACAAAGCCAGATTAAAATGAACCCCAAAGCAGTTTTTGGTTTTTAGTAGTTTGCTGAAATACAGAAAGCGCTCTTCAGCGAAGCCTAAGAATATTTTCTTGGTATTCCATTTCCTAAGTTTACATGAGAAAAACAAGTTTCATGGCAATTTGAGTTTCGATAATTGAAGCTATAAAGATTTTCAACAATTGGCTTTTTTTTGAGCATTTGTGGAAAGTACGGGTCATGCAAATTTAAAAAGGGAGATGTAAATAATACAGAATTCGTGATGTGTCTGTTTGGGGTATCCAAGTGCAAACAAAATTAACTTACATGAACAAGGTGCAACTTTCACCAACGCTACTGACAAAAAGTGGTTGTAGATGTCCAAGTTTAGAAAGAAGCGTTTTCGGGGCCGTATTTTTTTCAAGTTATTTTATTGTCTTGATGCTCTGAGTCCACCTTGAAAGTTTCGTTAGCAACCTGTAGACAAATTAATATTAGTTATCTTTGCAAGAAGCCGAGAATTCCAAAGATGAAATTAAAACAGCTCAGTCTTATTCCGAATAATGAATATATTAATACATATATGGGGTTACACCTGATTAGAATTTTTCATAAATAAAATTACACATTTACTTGGGCAATCGTCTCGATATTTCTCTGTAGTTTTAGTTTAAATAAATTTGGAGCTTCATTACTGATTATTGTATTTTGTGCTGTTACAATAAGCAGTTGCTTTTATTTATACTCTACATTTATTCATACAAATGGTATTAAAAATTGTTTTATTAATTTAAAGAATATATAGTAAAATATAAAACGTTTCTACAACAAAGAGGGAGAATAATAATGACTGTTAAGAGGACCTTCCTCATTCAATCCATTCGGCTCTAGGCATCCCAACAAAAAATTTCAAATGGTCTCACCAACTTTGCGTCATTGAAAAGCTCTTACAAAATGCTATACAATAGTAGCAAACATTTTTTCCCATCTCGTTTCGAAAACATTTTAAAATAAAACTCAAAAGGTTCTGAACTGATTATTCTAATCCCTATTTCAAAATATTAGTTTAAATGTTTAAAATAGTTTCCATTACTCTCTAGTAAAATCTACACTCAAATTCTCCTTAAACATTTTGGAAGGTTTGTTGTGCAATAGCTCGGAACTTCTGAACTATTCAGTGTCGCAGTTGTGCGATGGATTGAGGCCAAGTTTGTAAACAACAGATTTTAAGTGACCCCATAGAAATAAATCTAATGGGGTTTAAAATCTGAAAATCTTGGGGCCCAATCTATTTTTCGGAAACTATTCGGGATAACAATGTTGTTACTGTTGAAGAGCATTTTATAAGAGCTTTTCAATGACGTATCACAAAGTGGGTGATACCATTTGATTTTTTTTGTTACGGTACCTAGAGCCTGTTTTACTTCCATAGATATAACACCTTGTACGTTTTCAAATTGAGACCCTGTATATTTAAATATCAAACAAGGATAAGCAGTTCGCTTCAACTACAGGCTGTTAAACGAAATAATATATAATCATATCATCTAAATAAAATCAATCGCTATATTGATCTAGCAATTAGTGCTTATTTTCTATTGTTAACTTTCGATGGAAGATTATTGACCAAAAGATTCTGCTGGCATAAAATAAAGTTATTTTTAATTACTTGACAAATCTTAATTAGTCCAGGTGATACCCTTTAGGGTTCCTATTTTGTTGGTAGTGTGGATGTTTCAGTTAGCAACGTGTACCGTTGCTATAATAAATGTGACTTTTTTAAATATTTATATAAACTACTCAAAAATGAATACGGATATTGCAGTGTAAGACACTTAAAGGCAACACCAATTGCATTTATAATAAAAAACTACCAAAACAAAAAAATGTAACAGCTTTTTTGTAATGAACATGAAAATTACAACAAAGGTTCGTTTAAAGAAGAAATTTAACAGTACTTGGATTTAGAAAATATGTATGTTTTTGGCAAGGCTTTTTAGTACTTGGATTATGATGAACCAGCTGTCTCTGCAAAAGGTCCCATGCATGTTCGATGGGGTTACGGTTGAAGATAGCGGAGGAAGAGCAAGATGGTTTATTTCCTCATCTCGAAGCATCTCTAAAACAACCCGGAAATGATGCGGCTTTGCGTTGTCTTAAAAAAAAAACAAAATTTTCCCGTCCAACAGCGTTGCGACGATTCAGAACATGGTCCATAATGATCCCTTGGGCATAACATTGGCCTGTGTATACAATTAAACACGTGGAAGTCAGTACGCCACCCTAAAGAAATTCCAGCTCATACCATAAAACCACGACCACCAAAGGCAACGACTGGTTGGGTATACTGACGTAAGAACGATATCCGACACTACGATATACTATTTGACGCCGGTTATCATTCCTGAGACAATATCTGGACTCGTCTGAAAACAGTATACCATCCCATGGTGTCGCTATGAGGTAAGTCCTACCTCAAACAATCGATTTCTCACAATTTGGTCGGAGACTCGATTTCCTGTGGCATTCTGGAGAACTTGCTGTAGATGTCGAGCAGATGAAAAGGGGTCCATTCTTGAATTAATTACCAGAAATCGACCCCCACGAGGTGTTCTGATGCGAATAGATCCACTTCTAGGCCTCCTTGCAGTCGTAACTCTTTCTCTAAGGCGAGAAAGGGCACGTGAAATTACGCTCTGCTTGGTTCCTAACATATCGGCAATGTCGACCTGGCGATCTCCTGTTTGGTGTATAGCAACGGCTAAATTTCGTTGTTCTATTGTTAAAAGACTTCTCTGCATTGTTGTTTATTATTAAGAATACAAATGTAATACACGAAAAAAAGAAAACAATGAACAAAAAATATCTTAAGAAGACAGGAAAGATTTGGAAACAATTGCAACTGGATTCGATTGCCTTTTGTTTTTCACCATCAAACATTGCCGCTTGCTCTAATTATCAATAATAGACGACCATTGGCCGCCAAATATAAACATATATACTTTATATTACAATATCCCTATTCATTTTTGGGTAGTTTATTATATGTAATATTTAGATGTACTCCTATTTTAACATCACATTTTTTTACCTCTACCATAGCTTTCAACATTTAACGTACAGCAGTGACTTCAGTTTAAATACAAAATATTTAAGACTCTGATCCTACCAATACCAATTTAGAGCATAATGTAATTTCTTGGTATAACTATTTCACTTCCGTTCGAATAAAAAAAATTTGGCTGCATTAATTAATCTTAAACGTGTTTATATATAGTATAATGACGAAAGCCTAAGCAATGTAGTGAATGTACCGATCGAATGATGTGAAATGTTTTACGACACACCTGTGTTGTCTGCTGATAACTGGAAAGCCACGTATGTAACGCACGACATTACTTGCGTAGAGATAGTTATGTATACGACGGCATCATACAGCGTTTGAGAACATATGTGACTTAAGTAACAAAATATGTATACACCTGACCTGTCGCAATGTAACCTCGCATGAAACGCTAGCTTTACCATAATCTGAAAATATTTTGTTACGTTCGTACGTGAGGGTAAAGTCGGTAGAATTTGCTGTTTAACTGTATGCCGGAAACCTTTTCTCCTAAATGTTTCAAAAGCTTATATTTTCCGAGTGGGAGTCCTACATTTTTAATGCATAACGAGGTGTGACTTGACAATGCTCCAGAAAGTCTATACTCATAAATTTGAACCACTTATCTTTGCTTAACCACTTCACACACTTGCTACAAATCAAAATAAAGTGCGTGTATGTGACTCCATATTAAGCATTGTTAAGTGTTCAAAGTAAGAAACAGCGCCGAATGTGGGATCAAGAGAGTTGTATATGAACGTTTACGAGTACACTAACAATATGCATTCATAAAAGGCAAAGAAAAATATGGAGTTCTGTATTTTCAAAATCGGTTTATTAACAAAAGGACATTATTCATTTGCACGAGAACAACTATTTATTGCATGAGTTTTCGCATGACATTTAGCAATTAGAATTCATACAATATTATTTAAAACCTGGAATTGTAGTGGGCGTGGGGCTTTGACTTATAACTTCATGTTAGTTACGCTTTGACGGTCGTAGACTTTACAAAGTGCATTTATAAAGTACTTGCATAATTTTCGCTTTCAGCTAAAGCTACACTTGGAGAAACCCGAACAATTCAAAGCATATTTAACGTTTAGTAAGCAAAAGGGTTTAAAACTATTGCAAGGAAATAGCGAAAAGTGCAGTAGATATTTAAGGACACATCCTTGGGTTGTACATTCCAGAACGTAGCGACTTTTTTAATATTATTTTTAAGAAGCAAGGAAATATTAATTATATTCAAATCGTTTGACTCGGGAACTGTATCTTGACTTCTTTATCCCCACTACTACAAGGCGTGTCCCTGAATTATAGAGTTAATTTATGGTTTATCCACGATAGGTCTCCTCCACATTTTAGAATCAAGTCCATCTACATCCCCTGATTTTAACTCAGTAGACTTTTGCATTTGAACAAATGTTATAGTTATTTACCAGTTCGTTTTTTCACAATAACGCAATTTATTGATTAAAATACAATATCGCCTCTATCTCCTGTCAGTTGGTTAGCGGACGTATGTTGGTTAAGATTTTTTGTTTGGTTTGATTTGCACTATTCGGGGGTAAATTATACGACCTTTGTTTAAACACCCTGTATATGATAATCTAAAGTGACTTTTTCAAGAATAGCAATCCTATAATCACAATTGAAGGAGGTAGCGATCATTTAAGTGGTACATACTGCACCCTATACTCATCTTTTTTACTTAGGTGTAACTGAAAGGTGTCAATAAACCAGCGTTGTTGAATATTTCTACGAATATTATACATTTGGATTTTCATTACGACGAACCGACCTCGGGATGAGACACAGAGAAACTTATATATTCTGTAACATAATCAGTTTTGTTACTTGCAGTTACTCTAACTAGAACTATAGAATTGTTATACTTCATCTGATTTAAACATTGCTTAAAAAAACATTAGTAATTCAATACTTAATGATGTTGAAGCACTTTATGTATTGATATAGGTGTTTACAGGAGAGAAGAATATTATTCTACTTGCAAAAGTTCTCGTATGGCGAGTAGAGTTGAAATGTTTTAAAGTTTTCTTAATTGTTTTTAAGTAACGAAATAATCACCTTCTTTATCTTATTTAGAATGCTTTACTTTAATTTTTTAATACTACACAATTACAGTGAATAACAGAATAAATCTGACGGAGTAAGGAAAATTAAGTAATAGAAATATACACAGTTGAAAATCATTACTGGGTACCGCCATTTTATAAAATCCACTAAATCTAAGTAATCTAATCACCAAAAGTAGCCATTGACTTCTTGTATGACACCGTAATAATTTAAATATATTCGCCTAATCAATATTAAATATTAGACGCTATTGCCGCTCGAATGACAACGCAGGTGAACTTCTAACGCTTATATCAATACCTTGGTTGCTGTCACATTATCAGATATCTCTAAAAAATTCAAAAAGTCGCTTAAAATAGAAAAGCAAGTATAATGAAAATAATTGAATATAACACATGAAAATACTAAACTAGTACATGCACTGAAGAGGTTGAAATGATTCATTAATATATAAGTTCCTTTTATGCATGATAAAACTATAAGGTGATATGTACGTATATCCCAACGTAATTTGTCCAAAATCGATAGTATTGCACTAACATATTTTAACAAATTAGGGACAAAACCGATGCAAATGTAGTCCGAATATAGCTTTTTTGTATATTATGGTAGTATAAAACGAATAGAAGTCACGTCATCGTAATAATAAAATATCACAAGAATATCATTTTTATGTTGCAATTTTATGGTGTATATTGTAGATGTCGTGATTTGGCATTTTTAGATATGTTTAGGTACAACAAATTTTAACAGACCAACTAACACTTTTTCTTTAAGATAACACTTAAAAATAAATTAGTAATTTATATTTTTTTAAAGATGCGGCAATATATTGTTGATATTAAGCGGATATCAAATATTCACAGTTAGGCTTAGATGTGACCGTCAACGTCTTGACCTTTAAAGATTTCTTAGAATTAAGTTAGAATGTATATTATTGTCAAGACTTGAAATGTTTTAATGATATTAAACATTAGTGAAAATGTGTTATGATTTGTTAGCAATTTTTATTAGCTATTTGTTCTAGATATATGAATAGAAATATTTCTATCAAATCCTAATGATTAAATATAAATATGGTAACATAATTAGTGTGTTTAATTATCAAAATAGGGTGGATCTTGTTAAACCATCTATTGATGTTGACATCCAGCGAAATTCATTTGCATATTAATATAACAAAGTACACACTATCTGTTCAAATACTGCGCATCCACTTATTAGCAGTAGCCATAATGTATGTTTTGAATTTATAGCATTAATTAAAGTTTTTGGTTAGGCCCGTATCTATTATTTTTTTGAATGAAACAGCTGAAAATTTCGTCTTTGGTAGTAAAAAAGATGATAGATAGTTGTATTATAGGCAAGCAAAGCACATTCATGACTATACAGAAATAAAATATTACATCACGAATAAAAAAAGTATTTAAAGAAATCAACGACCGCAGTCGATTAAATCACAAATTAAAAAACAACTATAAATTATTTGGTTAAAAATATGAAAAATAAATGTTTTTGAAATTCTGAAACTAAGCGGTTAAATTAATTGAAAATCTTCGTGGAAAAAATTATACTGAAGAAGGGGAGCTACCATACCTTCTGTCCATCCCAATCTGGATACCATTTTGGTAATAATAATTATCTTTATTATTTCACTTATCAAATTTTTATAAAGAAACATATACAGGGTGGGCCAATGAAAACGAAACAGACCCTATTTTTTATATTTATCGTCATTTTTTTTAAATCGCTCTGACCGTTTAATTTTTGTTTTGAGGGGGAAACTTTTGCGTTCATTTTCAACCTTGTCACTTTAACCTCCTAGGGGTGGTGAGCTTCATCCCCAAAATTAAAAATGCGAAATGGGATCGAGTGATACATCATTTTAAAGGGCAATAATTTCTCGTTTTAACGCTCCTATGTTTTCAAATTCGGAGCAGAAGTTTTCGAGAAAATGCCTTTTAAAGATAGTAATCCGCCTAAAAATCAATTATTGGTGATTTGTCACTTTTACCATAATTTATACCAGTAATGTTTTATTGATTAAGAAATTCTCCAGTTTTCCATTGACCAACCTACATCTTCGGTAGTATTAGAAATAAGTACAAGAAAAAGTCGAAGGAAAGACTTTCTTAATTCCATTTTACCTATAATATAATGATGGTAATAATTTTTCACGGTCTACTAGTTTTTGGGAAAAATGTCCAACTTTTATTTTTCGAATGGAACACCCTACATATTTTTTTGTCACACGACTGTGCCATAAATTTTCTTTTCGGTAATGCATAAAAAGTCAGGATTCGCATTCAAATAGGTACGACAAGAAAAGTGAAATAATAGAATCACAAGTTGGCCATGATTGTCTTTTATTTCAGATCTAAACAATTGTCACACTACATTATTTAATGCAGTTTTTGACAATTTATGAGAAATACGTTGTAAGTTGTTTTTATGCTTTCAAGCACATTTTAGTTGATTTAAAGTTCTAGGTGTTCGTTTTCATACTGTGTTTGTAATTGTATTCGACGTTTTTCTAGTTACTAAAATGGAAATTTTTACGAATAATGCAAAATTTGATGATGAAAGATATAGTGTGTGATACGCCTTCTCATAATATTCAGGAAGTGATAAATAAGATAGCTGAAGCTTGTCGATCGATTACACCAGAAATGTTTCAGAATGCTAGAAGAAATGTAATTACCAGGGTCCATAAATGTTTGGAATGTAATAGTGAACACCTGTTGAACTAGAAAGCGTTTGTTAAATATGTTATTCATAAACCTAACAGGAGACTATCATGGCCAACTCATTTTGTATTATTTGACATTTCTAGTCTTATTTGAAAAGAGACTCCTGACTAGTTTTACACAGCGAAAAGAAAATTTAAGGTAGAGTTATCTCACAAAAATATATAGGGTGTTCTATTTGAAAAACCAAAATGGATTATTTTTCCCTAAAACTCGTAGGTCATAACAATTATTATTGACGCTATGTTATAGATTAAGTGGAACTAAGAAAGTTTTTCGTTCGACTTTTTCTTGTATCTCTAATATTACCGAAGATATCTTCATGCTGGCTCATGAAAAAACAACCACCTTGTATAATGTACATATATAAATATTCCGTCTCAAACGATCATCCATAATAGTAATCATCATCATCATCAACAGCCTTTCCATCCCACTGCTGGGTATCGGCCTCTTCTCTGCCACGTGTTTCTCCTCAGCGCTAAGGTAGAAACCTACCTATAATAGTAATACTAGTTAGATATTTTATTACATAGGTAGTATTTATTTTGATTAATTTGTTATCATCCATGATGGTCGAGCATACCACTGTTCAACACACATTTTGTGACATGGACATTTTTAGGTATTTCTGCTGTATTTCGGCACTCTAAAAGCGAATTTAAAAACAGAATTGGCCTATCACCCACGAATTTTTAGTAACAAGCATTCATATTTTACAAGTATGCAACATATGTGTATTGCACCACTTTGTGTAATGTATCAGCAGTGACAAATATGTATACCTTGTTAAGACAAGTTCATTCATGTCTATTACATGCAAGAAGTACGCACCAAATCAAATAGTGTGCATCAGTAGGCATTTACCGGCGTATGAAGTTACTGCATTTCCTATGTCGTGCCGCGAAACGTTGTTACTACAGTGTTTGTGTTCTATATATTTGATTTATGTTTATTCCTGTACTGTCATTGACTGTGAATTAACAAGTAAGTACAATGCCTATGCAGTGTGTAAATAATGTCAACCGTTTTTGTTATGTGTGTGGGGAACTAACTTTTAAATCGCAAAAACATACTGTCACGCCACTTGTACGAAGAGCTGACGAACTTTATTTCGGAGTTAAAGTAGGAGATCAAGATAAGTCATGGGCTCCGCAATATGTTGTAAGTCTTGCGTAACATTGTTAACAGGTTGGTTGAAAGGTACGAAACGTAAAATGCGCTTTGCAGTATCGATGGTGTGGAGACAACAGAAAGACTATGCCACAGATTGTTACTTTTGCCTCACTAACATATGGGGCATTGGGCCGAAGTCCAACCATACTGTGCAGTTTCCCAATTTACCATCAGCTTTAGGGCCCGTCGAACAAAGTGAAGGTCTTCCTATCCCAAATCCACGAAAATCTTGGAGTTTGGACGAAGAAGAACCCAAAAAGCACCGGTGTTCCAACTGATGATATGCAATTCGACAGGAAATCGACAATGATCCACTATTTCAAGCACCAGAATGTTCAACAGAACCACATCTGAGTTCAGAGGCTGAACTGAATGTTTTAGTTTGAGATTTAAAACTAGCCACTAGCAAAATCACAGCCAGAGCTTCTAGCATCGAGATTGAAAGGATGGAATCTCCTCGAAGATATACATACTCATTTCTGAAATCGTCAAAAAGGACTTAAACATTGTTTCGCCCAAGAAGGAACTTTGGTATATTGCGCGGATGTTGACAACTTATATCACGCATTAGGACAGAAACCAAGCACCAGGAACCAAGCAATTGGCACCTATTTATAGACTTCTCAAAACTTCGCTTGAAAGCAGTTTTGCTTCACAACGGCAATATGAAGGAATCATACGAGAATATGCGATATCTCCTAGAACACATCCGGTATAATCACTATGAGTGGTCAATCTGTGGAGACCTAAAAGTGATAGCGCTTCTTTTAGGACTTCAGCTGGGGTATGCAAAATGCTGTTGTTTCGTGTGTGAATGGAACAGCCGTACACGAAATCGTCACTATATACAGACGAAATGGCCACTATGTCAAGCACTAACTCTGGGTCAAAAAATATTACCAAGGAATCACTGGTTGATCCTAAAAACGTATTTCTACCACCACTGCATATTAAATTGGGCTTAATGAAAAATGTCTTTAAAGCACTAGATCGGCAAGGAAGAGGGTTGTTGTATCTGAAACTATGAGAAGTCATGAAAGATGGCGAATTTGACAATTTGCTGAATGAAGTTGAACTAAGAGCATGGAGTGCGTTTACAACATTGTCACCAATTTTCATGGAAATGTGAAAGCTGAAAATTACAAAGATCTTGTGACCGAATTACATAGTACCTATAAAGAAATGGGATCTTTAAAAATTCACTTTCTGGATGCTCGAAGCGACGAACATGGAGAACGGTTCCACCAAGACGTTGAAACCATGGAAAAGCGATACCAAGGCAAATGGAGTCCTAGTTTGTTTACTGAATACTGCTGAACATTAATTCGTGATGCCCCAGAGACCAAATATCGCAGTAAAACATCCGCAGCAACAATTTGAAATAAGTGCATCATTAAGAACATACCGATATTGATATGTTTTCGTATATCGCACAACATTTCGTAGTAAATAAAGTGTGGGTGCTAGACAAAATCCAAGGTCATTTTCTGCTTCTGGTGAAATTTTACATAACATACACCATGTTTTATCTATGTCACAAAAAAAGTTGATTTTTGCTTACCAGTGTAATCTAGCTTCTACATTTTTCGTAATTTATTACTAATATCTTAAAATTTGAAGATTCAGTTGTTTTGGTACGACATGATTTATTGCAATACTTTAAACGTGATCGAGAATTTCGTTTATATATGTATGTTGCGCTATCATTGGTAAAGTTAATAATCTTTTGAAAGGTCACAATTTTCAGTATGGCGTATAAGGTATAGGCCCAAAGACTGTGCCTTGAGGAACTCCACATTCAACAGCTTATCTATTACTAAAAACGGAATGTATTATTACAGTTGATGTTCTATTATTTAAATAGCTTTGTATTAGTTCATATGGTTTTCCCCCGAATATTCAAAGCATACAACATCTATAATCACAGTTTGTGACCAACGTCTAAAGTATTAACCAAATAATTATTCTTAGAAAAATGTTGCATTACGTTTTAACTTACATTAGTACAAGTATTTTTTAATTTTCCCAAAGTGCTATAATTACAGAACATCAATTTATTTCATTAGTTAAAACCACCAATTCTGTAGTTTATGAAATGCGTAATTACATTACACCTTTCTGCTTTCTAAATACTCATATTTTATTCGTAGTGTAAAAATGGCAGATTACTGTGAATGTCTTTTGTCTAAGCATTTACAGATACAGAGGGGTTACTGCAATAAGCATTGCTGAGTCACGAGAGTTATAACTTTTAGTTGAACATTCAAGCAAGTAAACCATTCACTTTCCGACTACTCCACGTTGGGTTATTTTCATATAATAAATGCCTTTAAATGAAATACTTAAATGAAAAATGCGCACAGCATTATGTTATTTACGTTTAAAAATTCAGATCCATTCGATACACGAAACGAAAGGTGTGATATTGTTAAAGTCGCTGAATTAAATATTGTAAATATTTTGATATATAGGGTGTGCGCTGGGGATATTCCCGTAAAGTAAACATTTTTTAGGGTAACTGTGACAATTATAAAGGATTTTGAAATTGTTCCATAATATTATAGTAAGGAAGGATATTTTTAGTGTTGAAGCATAGCTTTCAGTATATTAAAACTACGTAGAAAGAGCAACTAGTTCATCGCATTCCTTCATGCAGATATGGAGCACTCGGTGTATTACCGTATCATGTTTATTTTACGGTGAACTACTAGTTTAATAATAATAATAATTTTTTAAACTCATTTAAATAAGAAAATGTACAACTTCACTTCAATCAGGAACAAGATTAGCATATTGTAAAAATGTAATTGTTGCATGCGTTATCTTGTGGATGAGCTTTTCATACTTTTGTAATTATTTATATTTAATATAAGATACTATGATATATGAATAAATTTTTGGTTACGAAAATGATATGTTTAGCAAGACTAATATATTACTTGACCTTTGATCAGTACGGACTATTTTCATTCTATCAGATTTTTCAAGGTTACCACTGTTAAAAACTAAATATCATTCAACAACAGTGTTATAAATTACAACAGTGAATAATTTGGTATTCTGATGATCACACAGTGTTGTCACTTGGAAAATTACTGCATGTCAAATATATTGAACGAGCGTTTCAGTCAGTGGAATGCGGCTTGTGTGAACAAATATAATCAAATAAATATTCTTCCACATTTCTCTCCAATGTCTATGTACCTGTTCGGTAAGACACTAGCAGCTTGTATTTAGCTATAGATACAGACATTTTTAGGGTATTGTATCTATATGTAGCTGCTAGGGACTTATTGTCTATTGTGCGCCGGTCTAGGACATTCGCGCGCGGCCGCAATGGCGCGGCCGTTAGGGCGCCGCGTTAGGGCGCTAGACACAAGGGCGCGAAGACACTAGGGCGCGGGTCGTTAGGGCGCACAGACTCTAGGGTGCGAGGACATTAAGGCGCGAGCCATTAGGGCGCAGGACACTAGGACGCGAAACTCGGTGTTATTACTTTGTTACTCACCTATATTTATAATAACCATAACCATTTGATTTACGTATCAATAAATCTTTTAATTGGACTTATTATACAATGTACAATACAGGACAATACCTGATAATGTAATAATATTTTTATTTACATTTATAAAATATATTTAAAACAAATTACCATGTCGTATCAAAAATTCAAATTTTTATCTTTTTATGAAACAAATTTTCTGATAGGGATCTAGCTTTTAAGATACGAGGAAGTTTGTTAAATAATGCTGCACCAATATAGTGGCCTTTGGATAATTGTTTTTATCATTCTTGGTACTATAACATTCAAATTAGTTTTCCTTCCAATGGAATGTCGGCGATCAATATAAAAAAAAATTGTTTTCAAACTGAACAACTCTGCAGGAGAAGAAAATTTTGATTATAGGTAACTTGAAATAGGTAATTATTAACAGTTATTAAGAACTCATCAAAGATAGTACATATGATTTTTTGCATTACTTATTACATAAAATCTGTAAATAATAGGAAAAGCAAGTGATAACCTAATAATAAAATTATTTTAAAAACAAGAAGTGCAGAAAAGAAGGGTTGCAATTTTCTTATGATTTTACTCATGCATCCGCATTTTTTTAGTTATACAGTTTTGAAGATTGACTAATACCGTAGACTAATAATTAGTCTACGCTAATACGTATTTAGCTATTTAATAATTATAATTAGGAGGTTAGTGATTCTGACCATTACATTTGTTAAAACTGTTTTTAGATCGGATAGCACTGCGGGAGCAGAAAATTTTAATAAATCTAGTATATAGCGTTGTATATCCTATTAACCATTATTAAGATAACCTGGAAAGGTTTAAAAAATCAAACATAATTTTCTGCATTGCATACAAATCTGTACGCAAATATTTTATTTTTAAAACCACAGGAAACCCAAAAAAACAAGAAGGAAAGAAAAGGAATGTCGGCTCTTTTGGGTGATTTTACATTTTACGTCTATTTGAATTTTGCAACGTCATACACTTTTGAAGATACTGGATGATGTAAGCTAAGTTGCATATTCAAAAAAAATCAAGGTCCAGTTGAGACATTTTTCGTCATTCGTTACAAGCCTTAATGACTAACTTTTAGTCTGACAAATTTAACACAGTTGTCGCGCCCTAGTGTCCCGCGCCCTAACGGTCCGTGTCCTAACGTCCACGCGCCTTAACGGCGGCGCCCAAACGGCCGCGCCCTAATGGCCGCGCCCGAATTTCCGGCTCCGATTGTGCGCAGATACAAATATCGGGTCTTAAAATGTATGGAAGAAGTTTAGAGATACGTTTTTGATTAAAATTACCTACTTTTATTTTTTAAACAGGTTTACTCTGAATATTTTTGGTTACAATAATCTTAACTCTGGTATCTTTCAAAATCTCAATTTTACTGCAATCTTTATGGATTTAAAAACTATTTTTGCTCTTTAAGGATATCTCGTTGACATAATGTGGCCAACGAAGAACTGTAGGCTATAGTCCGCCCTAATTTTGTATATTGCGTTTACATACATATTTCTAGTGCGTGTCTCACTGTAAATATTTCTGTAAAAACGATTTTTTATTGTGTATAGTTTTATAAAAGTAACATCGCGTCAAAATATCTGTATTTCGATAACGTCACGGAAAACAGTTTTGTAAAAGAGAAACTACAATTTTTATAAAACTAAACATCTGATTCGACGTTGATGCCCCACCAACTGCAAATTTACATGCCCGCGTGAACATGGGTTACCGGAAACTGGCTTAAAGCTGTAACCTACTTTTGAAGACGTTTCTATAACGGCTTTTATAAAAATTTTTACATTGGAGCAGGGCTTGGGACAATATGAACTGAAGTGCAGGAATTAATATCGTCATTTGGCTATTAGGCAATATATCCAGATCTTCTTAAACTTTATTAAAGGCTAGATGTTAGCAATTTTCGAAATTGTTTTGAGCCGGTTTAAAACATTCCGAGGTTTGATAAACTTATATAAGCGTTTTTATTTGATTTTTAATTAAATGCTAGTTTAATGACAGATTTAGTTCAAAAACTATATTTAGTTGTAACCTACATTCTTACATTTTGGACGAAATTAAATTGTATTCAATTTCTACTACCGTTAATATTTTTCTAAATCCTAGCGGTTATAGCGAAAAAATATTTGTACTCTCAACAGTATCGTTATAAACGAGTTGAACATAAATATGGCAATCAATTTATTATGTTTAGAAAGCGCTAGTACGTACAAGTAACAGAAAAGCTGTTATTAGTACCTACGGCAATAATTTTGATATACAGGGTGTATCAGAAATAGGTACAAATATTTAAACCAGTAATAGATTGGCTCAAGTAGAATTCAATGGTACTATTCATTTTTCAAAAATCTTTAGGTTTATTTTTTTTTATTAAAAAATAAAATAAAATTTTGTTTGAGACCTGCTGATGATACATAGAAAATGCATTTAAGCTGTAGAAGGTTATTATCTAATTGTAAAGTAAATCCAAAGTGGCAAACACATAAAAACTTGACTGGCTTGTGATAACAACAGACTGAATAGAAATTACTGACCTACCTAATAGTATGATAAGAAATTTTTTTGCACTTCTATCTTACTCTCCTTTGCATAACATGTCTTTGAACTCAAATTTTTGTTATTATCCTGCAGTACTCAAACAATTTTGAGTCAAATTTTCAATTATATTTTCTCATATCTTAAGGATCCCATTGCCAAAGAAATGTTTTTTCTATTTTGTATATATTGTAATCTACCATCGGATTTAATATTTGTACCTATTTCTGAAACAGCCTGTATTTTAAAACGCATAGCAGAAGTGAAAAATTGCTTTTAATACATTTCTAACTTTAATGAATTTTCTAAAAAGTGTGCTGTAATTGTGTATCAACATGTATTTATATTATGTATTTGTAATGTACATTACAAATCGCATCGAGATAGAAATACAGGATATCATTAATTTGTCTACATACACTTATCTAGCTACGTATATTATCCAACACGGTATGTGAGTATAATATACTCTTACTAGTATAACATGAGCGCTAACCACAAAACTAATACTTCCGCAATAAAAAGATATGCATAAAATTGCATAACGTGTACAAGAACTTACTTACAACGTTTTCAAGTACAATAAAATTTGGTCTAGTTTTTATTTTGTCATATTAACTTGAAGTAGATATCTCCAGGCTTTTTTAGTTTTAAGCCCGATACTCTGCTCAACATTTTGCAGTTATAACGAACGTTTAGAAATAAATGTTTGGATTTGTATTCTCTATTGTACAGCATTTCTCTCTGAAACAAGGAGCGGAACCTAAAATATTTTTAAAATTTGTACGTAAACGTGACTTAGATAACATTTATCTACAAGGAAATGTACCTACACCAAAATTATCGCTTAAGATTAGTGACAAGTTTTTGGAATTTTTCTGGGTTGGATGTTCCAATTTGAGGCCGCATTTGTTTTATACTTTCTTTTTTTTTATTCATTCATACCCCCCGCCCGGAACCGCTTTAGTATTACTTCAGGGGGGTGCGGGCGTCCCTTATATACTAACCGTTCATGCAACATGTACCCTAAACGTAACTAAGTGATATACGGTCAGTCGGTCACCTCAGCCGGGCTTCGACCACGCGGCCGATCGGACCGCATTTCACAGCGCGTATTCGCACTGCCCCATCTAGGTCCCTATTGTGTTTTATACCCAACCACATGAAGTCTTCCTAGTGCATACGTTTTGTATTTATGAAGTGGTTTTAGAATTTAGATTCCTGAACAGTAGAAAACGTTTCCAGGCGTAATTTGTGGGATTTAAAATTTAAAAGACATTTGCAAAGTTGCAAAAAAATTACAAAATGTATATCTGTGTATGTATTTTGAGGGTGATAATGTATTTTTAGCTAACAATAAATATAATATTTTAAGATTTTGTACTCCAAATAATGTATATGTTACGGGTAAAGTTAGATTAACGGGTAAACCTAGGATTACCCGGGTAAACTGCGTAATACCCACGAGACATGGGTAAAGTCCAAACCTAACCTAACTTAACGTAACCTAACCTAACCTAACCTAATCTAATCTAACCTAACCTAACCTAACCTAACCTAACCTAACTTAACCTAACCTTACCTAACTAAGCTACAGCGGGTAAAACGCGGTTTACCCGGGTAATTCGGACTTTACCCATGTCTCATGGGTAGAACGCAGTTTACCCGGGTAATCCTAGGTTTAGTCGTTAATCTAACTTTACCCGTAGACAATATACATTTTCCGGATAAAACATTTAACGAATATATCGAGCGAATATTTACATTATTAAAGGTTTCGCTGTAACCGACTTGGATTGTAGGTTAATTTTAATTGTTTTATTTCTCTTTGAAGTTCGAGGAGGATTCATCATTTATTATCTCTGATATAGTAGCAAATGACTTAGGCATTTGAAACAACTTTATTTCTCAACATAATCCCCTAAAAGGTTAACACACTTAGTATAACGATGATGCTTCAATGAAAAAAACGCAAACCACTCATTCACAGCAGCCATCACCTGTTTATCGTCCGAAAAATGAGTTCCTGGAAGATGTGCTTTCAATTTGGGGAACAGGTGAAAGTCACTGGTGGCCATCTGCCGAATATGGAGGTTGTTCTAACATTTGGAATCCAGCATTGTTGATAGCAGCTATACAATCACAGCACGCGTGAGCGGGAGCGTTGTCTTGGTAGAACAGAACGCCACGTTTCACATTTCTCCGCTTTTTTTGCTTTATAGCCTCACGAACTTTTGGTATGAGTTTTGCGAAATAGTCTCCCGTTATTATGTGACCACACTGTTGCCATTTTCTTTCCGGCCGATGAAGTCACACGAAACTTTCGTGGAGGCGGGGAACCATCATTTCATACTCTGTCGTTTTGACTCTGGATCTAAATGATGAACCCTGGTTTCATCTATACAGTTAGAAATCTTTCTCTAAATCCATCCAAATCCGTATCCATTAATATCAAATTGCTCCTCGTTCAAAATTTTCTCAACGTTTTCAATGGAAAAGCCACATGTCTCAGCAATATATTTGACAGTAATTCTCCGATCACTCAGTACCATATCATGGACAAAATCAATATTTTCTCTAGGGACAACAGTTTTTGGTGGTCCAGCATCTGGTGTATGTTGACACTACTTCCTTCCTAACTTGAAATCCCCGCACCAATTATTAATTATTTGATATGACCGGGTAGAAACATTACGGATACGCTATTATAAATTTCCTACGGTGATAACCCTTCTTAAAAAGGTATTCAATCACAGCCCTCTTCTCGAAGTTTTCCATTTCAAGCAAATCACTAGCACCTCAGTAATATTAAATCTACTTATAACTTTTATAAACCAGAAGATAGGCACCTGCAACTTGGCATATATTGATGTCAATAACTGACGTTTCTAGAAACAAAATTATTGATTTGTCGATCAGTGTCTTCTTGTTAGAGATAATAATTAATGAACCATCTTCGTATATAAATTATTACTAGAAATGTTATTGCGACTAGCAAATGTATACTGTATTTTTGCAAACCATTCCTAGTATTTGGATTCCTTAACTTATATCGTTAATGGATATATCCTGTTAAAACTTATAGTAACCACAACATTTTCGGTGAATTTAGTTTGTTTTGATTTAAAGCATTTTATGTATCGCCGTAATTACTGAATAGTTATTACAATTGCAAAATACAGTAGCTAGGATATGTTTCTTGTATTACCTTATTGAACTATATTGCATATTGAATCATGCAAATGGACCGAAGTTAATCCTAAGAAGATCGAGAAGTATGTTTTTACAGCGACCAGTTATTTTTAGTACGAGTCTACATTTTACTGATTGTAGAACTACTTTTATTGTAGTAAAATGATTCAGAACTTTTTACTAGCCAAAAACTAATTTACGTGGCGCCAAAACCGAGAACTTTCGATTTCACTTTGCAAAGCATTGAAGGTTTATGTGCGCTGGGGGATTTATAGCATCCTTTGACAGTGCAATTACGATGAATTGAATATCCTGCACGCCACTGACCCGATCGGAGGGCGCTGCACTCAGACGGGTTGTGTCTATGTTTTATGTAAAAAAGGCTCGTAAATAAAGTCTACTTTAAATCATGCTCGCCTCTCGGCAAGCATCTTCGGAACACGGCACCTCACTCAGGTGGTCGGGAGGCTGGGCCGGCACGTAGCCATGATGGAGACTATTGCCTTTACATTATGCTTATTGCGAGGCCTTTGTCTTAATGTCTTTATTCCGATTTTTATTTATAGACTCCCGTATAACCATAATTTTTAAATAAATATTAATCCATTATTGGCTATTTAGCTGTTTGACTAAGCTTTTTTTGTTCGCACGTATATTTTCAAGCACCGTTTTACAAAAGCATTTTAAAACACCGCAATTTATGATAAATAAACAAACTTAATTTACCGCTCAACTCTGGGATGCTACTGAATATACAGTGGCGTAGAAGTTCGATAAATCTTTTATTTTTGTTGTATTGAAAGTTATTGGTCGCAAGAGAAAATTCAGACTATTTAAATTATTGCTATGTTTTCTGGAATTGATACAATAAAAATTCTATAGATTACAATTAAAACCCTTGGAATACAATAAGAAATTCTTGGAATACAATTAAAAGTACTTGAAATGCAATGAAAAATCATTGGAATACAAAGAAGGCGTTTGGGATACAATGAAGACTCCTTGAAACACAAGCAAAATCCTGGAAATACCATGAAAATGATTAAAATACAAAGTACAATAAACAAACCTTGGAATACAAAGGAAGATCTTGAGATATAACGAAAATGCTTAGAATACCTACTGAACATTTTTGGGTACAGTAAAAATCCGTGGAATACATTTACTATAAAGAAACGTCTCCAAAACCTGGAAAGCAATAATGTTGAAACTGTTACTTTATTAAATGTACAGCTATGTCATTCCAATATTTTACTAGATACAGAACGTGTATTTTAAATGAAAGTAGTAATAAAACGTACCTACGATAACGAGCATTGGCTAGTTGAGATACTCCTGGGAAATACCTCTATCTATCTTACGAAATTCAATCAGTTTATGGAAAACTTAAAATGAAACACCCTAAAATTTTCTTTATTTTAGTTTGAAATGGACCTAAAGGACCTAGCGCTATGCCACTGCAATTGGTTTATTGAATCATGAGCTACAGCGCAATCGGTAAAAAAGTGGCAGATCAAATTTATATTTTTTAAATGTACATTTTCCGATTCCTCATCAATGGATAATTCATTGGTAGAGTGTACAATGGACCAAATATGATCTAAGTGCATAGTGATGCATGGAAATTCGCATCCTAGATCTCACTCAATCAAAATTTAAAATACAAATAGAATCCTAGAAACTTAGAGGTATCGAAATATCTTCCAGCAGTATCTTGAAAAAAAAAGTTCTATATGGTAAGAATGTTTATTATATATGCGAGCTTTAAAGGATTTTGGGCATCAGATAGATGAGATTCTTCTCAAGTGATCACATGACTTTGTACATTAAGAAGTACTAAATGAGGCAGGAAATTAGAACTTAACATCTTCATTCATAGCAAAAGGAGTGGGGAACTAATCTTTTGAATATATTTAAGTATGTGAATAAGAAAAACTGTTTTATTGAGGCCTCCATGACCCAATGTTCTTTTAGTTCCCCACTGATAATAAATCAAAAAATTAGAAATATTCAGCTGTTTTATTTAAAAAACATATATGTTGGATTTAAAATGTTCCATGTAGAATCCTGTAGATAAAGAAGTGAAAAATCTACAGCTTACGGTCGTGTACAAATTCTTTTAACCATTTTCTTAGGAGTAGCAGCTGGTAACGCGAATATCTTTTACAATATACAAAAGTAGTCGGTGATAATTTAATTTTGTGTATCTGGGAGTAGATAACCTTGTAATGGTGATAACGGAAAATAAACAGACGCAATGTAATGAGAGGAAACAGCAGTTCAGATCCAAACAAGTATCTCAAGAAACAAAAGTCAGATTATGCAAGACAATTATTCAACGTGGTCGTTGAACAGTTAAGAAAAAATTAAAAGCTCGGAAAGAAAACTGTTGAATAGAATATATGACGGAAGAAAGTGGGAAAAATACGGGAAAGAACATACAAACAAAGAAATAATTAAATGTGTGGAGAGTCAGCTATAAAACAAGTAGTTAAAGCACTTGGTTGGGTCCTAGCCAGCGACTGCCAAGGATAACAACAACAAAGTTCGTACCAATAGCAGGAATAGTAGGGAAAACGAGAAGAGGAAGACCCAGAAGAAAGGTTTTGGTTATCTTGTTTTATCCATGCGACACATAATGTGCTCACTAACCTTGTAGTTGTTGGTCACTTCTAATTTGTATTTAGGTTCCTTTTAACTCTGTCTCTTATTGTTTCATTAATGCTGCATTCTTTTGCTGCGCTTAAGAACTTTATTTCGAATATTGGGATACCTGCTTTGTCATTCGTAGACATCGTCTATGTTTCACATCCGTACATCAGGGTAGGTAACCCATTGCATTGTAAAATGTTATCAGTATGACTCGTCTTGTTTGATTCCTAATGGATTGTTGTATTACACCATACATTCTATGAAAGGTGCCGGATTTATTTTTCATGTTATCCTAATCATATGCTATATGATCGTCATAGTATTGCCAATTTTCACTGGAATCATATATAAATGTGTCGTATTCGCCAAAATAAGGGGGAATGAATTCGGGAATGCCAATTCAAAATTTAAAACACAGTAATTTTGTCTTGCTTCCGCTATATTAAGATACGAAATTCCGGCCTTGGTGATCTAATGGTTAGCGCACTTGCCTATAGATCCAACGGACACGGGTTCGAATTTCTCCTGCGGGGAAATATTATAAAGTGGTTCTTCTGTCGGATATATAAAGCCGTAGGTCTCGTGCCACTGCGATGTGTGACACACTAAAAATCACTACTGGGTTTGGAACTACCCCAGATATGTAAAATTCATAGTTAGGCTGTACAATAAGCCAAGAGCTACAGTGCATAGAGATGCTTGCAAATACGCGTCCTAGATCTCGCCCAAGGAAAACAAACAAACAAACGAGATACAAAATCACTTTCTTCTTAGATTTGTTTTTAATCTAACGTACAGCTTCGTGTACCTTTCAACTTAAATTACAATTCCAAGTGTCAAACATAACCTAATGGGGAAAAAATCAAAATATGGGGAATAAAAAAAGTAACAGTTGAAATGAGGATGATAGAAGCAGCACTGTTTTTGTTACAAAATGTTAAGCTATAAATGGTGTTAATACCATTTTTAAAAGGGAATTCAAATGATTAAATTTTAACACTGTATTATATTGCGATTATACAGAATAGCTTTTGTTATAACATAAAAAGGTGCATGAACAAAAGGAATCATAGCACGTGGGTTTAATTAAATGATATGCTACAGAAATGTACTTAAAGTTTTATCTTTTCCAGAAACTGACTCTCGTCAAACTTTTGTTACAACAGTGCGGATTCGATTTCGGTAGAATTGTTAACAAATAGAAGTTACTCAAATCAGTTTTGTGTAACTTTATTAAAAGTAATTCTCTCTTATTTAGCCTGCTAGTAGAATATACTAGTTCTTTTAAATAATTTATACTGCTTAACCATACAAAGAACAAACTGACACATTTGATACTATTTGCTATGTTAGATTTATAGAGGCTCATTTAAAAACGTTTCCTTGTATGATAGTTTGTAAAAATTAAAATGCATTAAATCTTTGAAGCTTCCTTGGTGTATCAAGTAACGTGTTAATAATTTAAATTCTAAGTGAATGTATGACGCCAGTATGTTTCTAATTTACATAAAGTGACGGCTCCACTATAATAATTTACAGTCATCTATAAAGGTAGCGAATAGTATCAGTATCTTGTAGTTTTTAGAATGAAAAAAATTGTTTACTACGTGAAGCAAATAACACAAAAAATACATTCATTGCAAACTGATCTTGTGGTTAGGAAAGCATAAGAAATGTATTTACTTAAAGCTATATTTTATGTATCCTTTACGTGATTGATCAAATGTTTTAAACATAATGTACAAGTCTATTACAAACACACTTAATGTTAAAGAGTTTGCTAAGTACAGACAAATTCTATTAATTATTAAATCTATTAGCTACAAGCATTTGTATATATGCTAAAATGCATATTAAAAGCAGGTATGCATGTAGTTTTAGCATAAGTTATTTGCAGAAGGTGTTACGCTTCTCTCATGTTAACAATTTATTAAACCATGCAACATAAAAGTAATAATTTTCATTTAATTCTTATTTCACCACGCTGCATTTTTACAGACGGATGTGTTGTTGATACCGGGATAGCTTATTAATTATTAACGAACGAGGTACAGCTATCATAAATAGAAATCGGGTTTCTTGTTAAGTGTCATAAGCGTGGTATTTACTACTTTATAATGGATATTTATTACTGCAGGCGCATTACTAGTTTACTTGTACGTATTATGCGTGTTTAGAATTATTTATTTCGCTTAAATACTGCAAGTATATTCCCTCATGCAAGCAATAAATTCAGTGATAAAATTACTTAGCAAGCAACAGGATTTAAGTTCTAGAAAGTTGAGAGTACAATTTTCATAAACCATTCACTAGATAAGTTCTCTGACAATAAACAGCCAAAGAATTATTCACCTTCTTCCTGCAGTTTTACCTTAGTTCCACAGCTGAAATGACTTGCTGCGTTTTGGTTACTTATGAAAGTCACGTTACATACGTTGATTAAATATTTTATTTAAAAGTAGATGTAATTTTTTTCAAATGTGTTTGTTTTAATATATATTTTTGTTCCAGATACCACGAATAACAACGATATGCAACAGAAAATTATAAGGTAAGGTTATCTTGACCAACTAAATAAATTATTTTAAAACTATTTGCTGAAATCAATATTATATTTATTCTAAAAACTTTTTCCATAGATAATCAATCAAAAATAATTACTGTACCGTTATATATTTTACAAAAAAGAAAAGGTTTTTACACTGTTAGGAAACGACGCGGACATTCTATGAAAATCCACTACGTAGAGATATTTTTATCAGGGTTAATTCCAGTCTATGAATTTTAATGTAGAAGATTTAGGTAGTTCTGTCCATCTACTCGTAGCTTTGCAGGAGTTCGTATTGGGATTGTAGAATTTTAAGTAAATTAGTAATATAGCTTTCCAAATGATAGTTTTCTAGAATGACCAGTGGCAGTTGCAAAAATACACTTAAACAGGGTGTTAAAAGGTATGGTATAATTTACCTACCTAGAGTGCTTACCAAACCGAACAAAAAAGTCAAAAATTCTCACACTCTTGTCAGGTGAAGACATCAGTATTTGCATTTGGGCAAATGATAAATTTATGTACCTGATTATTTTGTTTATAATAGTGCTATTTATTGATTTAAAAAAATAGCCCCTATCTCTGAAACAGTTGGTTTGCGGATGTATATGTTGATTAAGGTTTTCTTATTAAACACCCTCTATATGACGGTTCGAAGTTCACTAAAATTCCAGATCTCTGTTTCCGATGATTATATTACCAAAAACTAACACTTCGAATACTAATTAGGTACTCTAAAATTGTAGTAAGTAAATTAATTACAATAAATGTTTCAATATACAGGGGGATTCAGAAGGTGTGGTCCAAAGGGTGTGATGTGAGATGCTATACGAAGAAGAAAATGTTAATAAACCCACGTCTTATATCCAACTGTTACCTAGTTACAGAGGATTTCTTTGTTTTTATCATTGTTCTGTTAAATCAAGTTATAATAGGAAAAAAGTCAAACAAATACTAATTTGTTATGACAGAAGGTGTTTCAAGCTTGAATTATTGTTGATTTCTAAGTGTGGTAATGATGGAGCCTTTTTCTGCACGTGAATATGCAGAAGTGCATTTCCTATATGGCTATTGCAGCGGAAATGCTCGTACAGCTGTGTTAGAATATCTGGGAAGGTATCCTCACCGGCGACAGCCTGACCACCGGTTGTATCGACTGGGTAATACCTAATTGCCTAGAAATTCTTCTAGTGCTCGTCGATAGGTTTTGTTGGACTGCGTCAATAATGTCAGCATTATTGTCCACGTTATTTCTTCCAACATGATGAGATAGTCTAACCATACCTGTTTCACACAAATTTCGATGTAACCGTTCAAATGTTCGGTGGTCAGGTTGTCGTCGATCAGGATACCTTCTCCAATATTCTACCACAGCTGCACGAGCATTCCCGCTGCAATAGCCATATACAAAAAGCATTTCTGCATATTCACGTGCAGAAAAAGGCTCCATCATTACCACACTTAGAAATCAACAATAACTCAAGCTTGAAACACCTTCTGTCATAACAAATTAGCATTTGTTTGACATATTTCCTATTATGACTTGATTTAACAGAACAATGATGAAAACGAAGAAATCCTCTGTAACTAGATAACGGTTGGAAATAAGACATGGGTTTATTAACAATTTATGCTTCGTGTAGCATCCCACATCACACCCTTAAGTTTGGACCACGCCTTTTGAATTTCCCTGTATATGAGTTGCATGGGGTTTCTCAGAATGTCAAAGTAACTTTTAATAATAATATTTTACCTCAAAGAGGGTTAAAATTTATACGCAAATATAATCAACCCGTTTATTTACACAAATTGCACGGAGACGAAAGAAGTAATAGGTACTTGACAGTTAACAGTGACAGCTGCCAAACTTATACAAGCGACAGCTGAATAAACTATTTTCTCTATTTTTTTTATTGCGGAATATTAGAATATTATTTAAATCGATTATGGTGGCAGTTACATCGAATATGTTTATTTAAATAAGGAATATGTAGCGTATATTTATTTAAGAATTATTTAAATAATGCTGCAATTAACTATATCAGAACCGTTTATAATTTGTGTTAGCTTGTGAATTTATTGAATACTCGATGTAACATTAGTGTGGTGGTAGCTCAGTTGGTCTAGCGCTCGCGTTCTGAATAAAACGTCGATTCTGGCTTGGGTTCGAAACCTAAGCCCTACTATGCAAATTTATAAAAATATTGTCTGCAATCCACTACACCGAATTTTCCAATCCGGCTTGCAACCGTGGGATCTGAATGGTAAAAACCTGCTCTAGAATTTCTGTCGTTCGCATTCGACGTTAAATTGTAGGTCCCCGTGTTTCTACCTTAGCGCTGAGGAGAAACTCGTGACAGAGAAGAGGCCGATACGCAGCAGTGGAATAAAAAGGCTGTCAGTGAGGAATGGGGGGTAACATTATAATTATTGTCGTATATTCAAAGAAAAGGTGCTGTAATATTATCAATCGAAATCCTTTTGAATCAATATAGTAATGACAATTTACCAATTACCAACATTTGCAGGGTCTAATAGATTTTAGCAATAACAGTAAACTTTTTATTTTGAAATTAACATCCACGTCTTCTTTAGTCCTTTCTGAGTTTTTTTTTGAGCTCAAGTTGTACTGTACTTTACTCAACCATAATTAATAAGTAATGCAAAAGTGTTAAAAAATTGTGTTATTAATATTAAATTGGCAACTGGTTTCTAATAGTAGAATATAACTAGTGAAACTGATAGTTGTTAATACAACTTTCCTAGATTACATTCTGACAGCTTACCTTTTATATATTTATCTTCTTTTTCTAACTTGCAGAAAAGGTTTTCTTTTGTGTTAAATCGTTTTTTGTGCTACCCGTAGCATTTAAGGTTGAATTGACAGCTAACAATATTTGATTTGTGTAAAACACTAATTTAGAAATTGATGTAGTGAAGATGGATACTGTAGCTGAGTTGGAAGAGCGCTTGCTTTATGGAGAAAACGGCAAATTGAAGTCTCCCGTGTTTCCACCTTAGAGCCGAGGAGGAGCAGGTGGCACAGAAAAGACAAGTGCCCAGCAGCGGGACGAATAGACTGTTAACCAATGAATGTAATGAAATATTTTTGAAAAATTTTATTACTACTTGTTGGTGGTGTAGTGGTTAGCGCACTTGCCTTTAGATCCAAGGGACACGGGATCAAACTTGGTCGATGCTGTGAAATTTTTCTATCGAACAAAAATCTGAAAGTGCGCCTTCTGTTTGATAAAAAGTGAAGCCGTAGGTCCCTTGCCACTGCGATGTGCGACAACTTAGAAATCACTACTGGGGTTGGAGCTACCCCAGATAGGCAAAATTCATGGTTAGGGTGTACAATAAGCCAATGATGGCTGCAATGCTTAGATATGCTTGGAAAACCGCGTCTTAGATCTCGTTCTTTCAAATCAATACTACATACATTTGAAATTTAAAACCCTTGAGAACTGCTACTACTTTCTAGTAGGCCTTGGAAATGTTTAAACTATTGAGAAATATACGACATAATGACCTATTTGTAATATTTGGTATATCGACCCTTACAATGGAATTTCAATTAAAAGCACTACAGCTAGGGAGTTGCGCATCCAGCCTTTGTTTAACGGTTGCGATTGTTACATGTATTTTTTCTAATGACAAATAAAATAATATAGATTGTACAATAAAGTAAATGTTATACAAATCTGACAAAAAATAACCGCTTTATAACTGTATAAACATAAACGCTGGTGTATAAATAATTTTGAACGGCAAGAATTTTTATTTTACCTTCATGGGACAAAGTTCTTTTAAGCCTTAGAAAATTGTAGTAAATTATTATGAGTGGCTTAATAAGAACTGCTAATAGAATTTTCGAAACGTTTCGGATGTCAATAGTTTAAACTATTCATCAAACATGTAATTTTTATGTTCTGCTGTGTGAAGATTTTTGTCATTGGATACTTTTATATAAATAAAACTATCATGAAGTAATTTCAGCGTATGTAGCATATTAGTAAAACGTTTTCTTTAAAGAGATATAATTTTTTTATAATTGAAACATATTTTCCAAATTCTTAGCATATGATTTTTTACGCAATAAGATAACATGTTGCAATTTGTTTTATCAATTTGCTACATACAGAGATACAAGCGAAGTAATGATAATAAATTTTCTAAGAAATGTACAACAACTGTGGGTGTTGTACGAACAGTTACATTGTTAACCAGTTTGATATTAAATATTTTTCGTTGTGAATATAAACGCTGTCCTTGTGTGCTGCATGCAGTCTGTACCTAGTACAAGCTTGACAGGCTGAGTTATTGTCGAGATAAACTCAGTCGAGATGTAATGTAAAGATTCATGGTATCTAACCCACGTTCTTTTCCATCAACTCTTCGCCTATACATCTCTAACCTAGCTGAACATACTTCCACGTATTTAATTTGCAGCGACAGAAACAAGACAAAATTATGTGCCATTGTTGTCAAAAAGACATTAGATCAGAAGCTTAAGCTTATTCTGAAATATTGTGTTCCTAGAGTAAACTAATTTGCATTTGAAAACAGAAGCGGTTCACAAATGAAGCCATTTTGAATTTTATTTATGAAGTGGCCAAATTTGGTGTCGCTGTTTGTAAAATACCCCGTGGGTTGATTCGAACAATAGCTCGTAATTCAACAAAATGGCGAGTATAAATCTCGGGTCGGTGTTTGCTGGTTAATGTATAACTACACTTCTCAGAAACATATATGCATAGGGCAGGGTGCGGACTCTGCCGCGTCTTGAAACCCGTCTCTGATATACTGCCGAGTTGAAATGGCAGATAAAAATTGACTTTGAACGGATACAGAAAGTTAATGCTTGAATGAACTGTCCAGAGGCCTTTGGTTATTAAATGGATCAAATTCCAAAATATAATAATTACCAATGCCATGCATAGTTCTTCATGTTCAAATAAAACAGAGAAACCATAGCACAGGTGCTTGTATTAACTTTTCCTGTGCTGTTTGCTGCAGCAGACAAAGAATAGGTCTCAATTTGGTCTGAAAAATGTCGAAGAGAGAATTTGATTATCTCCATCAATTTAGATGTTACACAATCAATTAGGGAGGTATATTTGCAATATTTATCTTTGACATTGTCATATCCGCATTATTGCAATAATATATTATGTAATTTTTAATGACTAAAAATACTTCAAATTAATTGTTTTTATAATAATTATTATTTTTAATAGAAGGCGTAAATTTAAGAGTGTCATTATTTTAAATGCATATATAAACGAAACATACCGAAACAGTATACTATACATATTTAGTCTTACATTAAACCAGACCTCTTGTACACGTCTCAAAAGATTCTCCATTACTCATTGGCATAATGGTATTGGAATTCCGGCAATAGTTTGTCTGATATTATTTTTTAACTGCTGTAATATCTGGGGTTATTTCCTATATATTTTTAATTTAGGTAACCCCAAAGCAAGTAGTAGCATGGTATCAAATTGGGGGAACAAACGGGTCAAATTTGGTGAAATTAATCGATCAGGAAACATTTGCCTTAAAACATTTAAGGCTAGGTTTGAGATATGCGGTCGTGCACCATCTTGTTGAAACCATAAGCCATCTATCGGTAAACCTAATTGATTAATCGCATTTGCGACGGGTTTGAATCTTTTCAACATAACCATTGACAATAAACGCATCTTCAAAAAATACGGTTTCCTAAATTTCCTCAAACACGTAATTTTATTATATTATATTATATATATTATTATACGAATTGTCTTACCACTGGGGGCTAAATGCCTATTAAACTTGGTAGGAAACTTTCTCCGAGTTTGTAAAATTGACACACGCTTTATACAAATTTCTACATTTATTTTGTCAGCAATCGACAAACATTCCATTCTAAATAAAACTGCTGAAAGTAGTGCTTGCACTCATGTTTTTTACACGACGACTTGATTCTTTATTTAGCTGTAAAATGCTTATATTATAGGCACCGAGGAAGGTGGTTCAGCAATAGATCGTTTACCTTCCATTCAGGAGGTCTGGGGTTCAAACTCCCAGGCCGTCAGTCCTGACTTAGGTTATTCGGGGTTTTCCTGCGCCATTTAAGTAAATGTCGGGATAGTATCATCCACGAATTTCCAATATCCATATTTCCCGGTTTTTCCTATCCTTACGTTCCCGCTACTGGCTGAAGAGGGGCTGAGGGTCCCGGTGCGGAATTCGACTGACCCCTACGGCTGCTCACCCCCGTGAGAGGAATACACCTACGTTGACTTTCCGTCTTTATCAAATAGGTCTACTCGTAAGTCTACACCTTTTATATTGGAAAACTTTGGCTGCAATAAATTGCTACATTACAAAATATATTATTATATTATTATATTATTATAGCAGTTATTTGTGTTTTATATATAAAATGTATGTTTAGAAAACGATATTTGGATTACCTACTGTTGTTTTTAAATAGCCCGTTTGTCTTTGAAGCAATCTTTTTTTTTTCTATTTAAAAATGTGGAGACGAATTTCAGTAACTCGTTCAGCTTTGATGACAGAGTTTTCTTATGTATACCAATTAATTAATTTTTCCATAACCAGTTAGCCATCTGCTTCCTGAATTTTACTATATACATTATATTTTAAATAACTAATAAACTTTGTTTTTGTGGCTTATTATAAACGTATTACCTTATAAGTTGCAAAAATTTCATATAGTTGAATTCAGGAAAACTGTAGTTCCTTAAATATGTGAAAATCAAATACAGTATTCAAAAAAAGGAAACAGGTGACAATGTTCAATGATACATGAAACATTTTCAGCAAAGGTAATGCGTTAGTACAAAATGCATTATTAGTGACTTTAATAATGCAGAAGCAGCAATACAATAATTATAAAAAATACCAAAAATATCAAAAATTTGAAAATTTCAAATTTTAATTTTGTACATAACTTGTAAACGAATAAAGATAATAAAATTTTCCTTTCGGCATTTTATACAGTTCGGAATTTTACGGAAAGGCGAAATTTATTCTCATCTTTTACTACAAGTGACATCATTGTGTACAGAAATGTAATGATAATACCGCGTATATAGTAAAGCTTTCTACTATTCTATAAAATTATAAATGTATGGCATATGGTGAATGAGACAGAATGCAAAGAAAGTTATGTTACAAATATTTTTAAAATATAGCAAATGGTTTCCTTTAAAGCGAAAAATTATTGGCCTCACGAATTTAATATTAAGATTTATTATCCAAATTTTAGTATTAAAATTATTTCCATTTATGTGAATTACAAATTGATTCTAATTGAAGAAAAAGTAAAAATCAAGGTAGATTTTGAGAATAAATATAAGACGTGTAAGTAGATCCCGATATAATCAAAATTGACTAATTGCGATAGCTTTTGCAAGGACTATAGATTTACATAGAAACTGAAGTTGGAGGAAATTTATACGTATGTAATTTTATGTTCCTTGTTAATGAATATGAATTTCCAATTATGACTGTTCTCGTAAATACTCCAATCCAACACTATACTTAGCTGCGTGTGCAACCACATATCACGAACAATTATAAAAATAGTATTATTCTGATTAAAATAATTGCTGGATGTGTAGTACCTATAACTACTTTGAAATATTGCTTAATTTTTAAAATTTGCTTTAATGGTACGAAACAATAGTATTTTTAGTTTAATTTTAGATTTCTCTAACCCTAAAGCTACATTCTACACAAGCCATAAGGGCAACTTGTATAATCATCGCTTTTAACTGATTTGTAATATAATATTATCAACAATGCATACTTTGTAAAAATCTAACTTACATAACCTGACTGAAGCTATACGAATTTTTTTGGTAAATTTGTTATTTGGGAATTATATATAATTTTTGCTATGGGTGTGTTTCACGGGGCGCTGCAAAACTTGGTACAGTGTGTGCCGTTTAGAACGATAGACATTTTCGCTTTAAACGAATCTGTAAGATGCTTGTAATATGATCTCTATTTAGATTTTCTACCAATTGATAATTGTACCCTGAAATATGCTATTTTAATTTATTCTAATAACCCGGAAACTACGAAATCTGCCTCTACATTTTTGTAGTCAACTTTATTATTTCATTGGACACGAATGTAGTTAAATGACTAAAATTCTAGAATTCGTACTGACAAATACAATGGTATCGTCATAACAAATCAATGTCCAGTTGTAAAGCCGATCTTCAACTGTTATTTTAACTGTAACACCATGTATATTCTTATATATTTGCATTTATATGCTGCTTCTCTATATGAAAACATTGACCTTACACCCAAAAGCAATTTAATTATTAGGTTTCTGCTTTAATTAAGTGACTTGGCAAATGCTAAACAGTATCGCATTATAAACTCAATTTTCAATTTAAAATACCGAAAGTTATTTCAAGCATTTATGTAATTACATACAATTATAGATTTCCTGTAATAGATTGCAATTTAATTATCTTATATGTGTCTTCAATAACACTAACTAATTACTTGAAGTATTCTTGTCAAAGACCCTAATAAATATCAGATTTGTGATATATAAACTCCTATTTTTACTTTATTTGTAATTTTTCAAATATAATACTTATATAATAAGAAAACTTGACACCTAACGGTAAAACAAGGTTACTGATTAATAAATAAATGCTAATTTAACCAAGGCAGCTTCGCACTTTTTCGGCTAGTAAACTAAAATATAATATAAATATTTCGAGCCTGAATCGCCAAAATGGTGGAAAAATAGAGCACAATACAAATTGCCTCGTAAAAGAATGTGTACTGTTCCATTAATAAATACACGGGGTAGGCCTGGCGTATCCAGGAGTGACCTCCGAGTCAGCTCCATGTCAGATGATGATGATGATGATGATGATGACTGAAAATCGCTACTTTACCATTTTTTGGTCTCCCAACACAATCTGCTCCAGGTTGTGGTGGTGTATAATATCCCAATAATAAAATCACTAGAATAAAGACATATGGCTTGATTTAGTCTATTTAATAGCATCCTGAGTAGCTTTAAATTGAAACTAATTAAGTTTGTGATTAATTTGGTTTACTTTTTGTATAATTAAAAGTAAATATTAAATGCTTTGATTTACTGAGTTCAAACTTATATGGCAATGTTGTAGCAGTAAAAGAAGATGAAGAGATTGTAATAGTGGCAATTATAATGAATATTTCGGGTTTGTTGAATTTAAACAGCATGTAACTTTTCACTGTAACTAACTATTAAAAAAATTTTACATTTTAGGGTTCTAGGTCATTTGCTCGCCGCCGTTTACTCGCCGCCGTTTACTCGCCGCCGTTTGTTCGCCATAGCTTGCTAGCCACCGATTGGTCGGAGGGAAAGGTGTTCGGCCAGATAGTTGCTCGTCATCCGTTTGCTCGACAGCCAGCTTGCTCGCAGATTAAGTATAGCTACATCAACACCGAAACACTAGCTTCCTTTGTAAAATAATTTCGCACATCTTTTGCTTCATAAATAAAACCTTCATTTTTATTTTCAGATAGCATAGGTATAGGGAGAGTATTTATTTATTACAGTTTTATATTTCAAAAATATATTCGTTTAAGAAAGTAGTCTGAATGGATAACTGTTTATTACAATTTTTGGAAATTTTAAATGCTATTTTTATGGCAATAAAGTAATCTAAGGATGTCTACTTTGTCTATCAGCATTCTTAGATATGTGAGATTTAGACAATTACCTACAGGATATACTAAACGCCTAAAAATAATATTTTATTTTAAGAATAAGTTGCTTATCAAGCATCTGCCCGACGAGCAATCGACTTAGCGAACAAATAGTTGTTGAGCATAGAAACCTGCGGCCATACGGCAGACGAGCAAGCGGTGGTGAGCAAGTGGGTGGACACCACGTTTTCTACAGTCGAACCTCTCTATTTCGATCTTCTGTATAGCGAATTTCTCCTTTTAAATAATTTTTTCAGGGATACTGACAGTGACTTGCACTTGCACTTCTAACGTTATTGTGGCCCCTTTATTTTTCCCGTTAAGGATATCAAAGTTGTGTTATATATTTCAATATCAGGTATATTTTGCTTTTCTCGAAATTTGAAACTTACTTTGTCACCGTCGTCGGGAATGTTTCAACCCTGTGCGCTCCCTAATCATTAATGAACACACGTAGATTTGTATTTAAGCTTGTACACACTATTTTACAAATTTAGTTTAGTTGAATTTGCATTTTTGCATAGTGTACTCGTATGACAAAGGCGGGATAAATAAATATGGTATACCCCCGAACATCTTACCTCGAATTTTACATTGTTTTCAAAAAGCTTTATTTAAGTACACCTTACAACAAACAGTTACAGAGTTTTTTAACTATTAATATGTGTATGTCTGTGCCTACTTATAAATAAACATTTCTAATGCATTATTGCCGTATTTAGGAGGTTCTGGCTCCTTAAAATTTTTGTGTTCTATATATCCAATTTTCTATGGGTATAACGATTTTTTTACGGTCCCTTGGCATTTCAGTATATTGAACTTTGACTGTATCTGTATAGTGTTGTTTGTAAATAATAAACACTAACGCTTGACCGTACCACACAGATTTTAATTTTAATTTTTATGCAACGAACGCCATTGCTTACCCGATGTCAGATTGAAATGCCCCTGCAATAAAAGAAGATAACCTTATAGGTAACATATTCTAAGTGTTGTTCTTAAAGCATTGCCATTAATTTAGTTCTCCGTGTGAAACCCAATCTTTTACTTCATGTTAGAATTATGCGGTGCCTGAATGTTTTTTAATCACTGTTACATGGGCGAGACATTTGCTTGAACAACGTTTGCGAATGGCACAGCATACCAGAAACTATGCAACCGCAGTGTAAATAATATGCATGCACATGGTGCTTGTATTTAGCTACCTAGTAATGTATGTGTACAAGACATGTAAAATATTGAGAGAAATATATAACTAACTAACTGCAATAATTTACTCCTTAGCACGCAATCGCGAGACGCTCACAAACAAATGAATACGCCATCATAAAACTTATTTTATCATATTTATTAGTTACCGCATGAAGCTGCAAAAAATGTTTCAGTGTAATCGATCAGGAAAAGAACAAAAAGAATGGGTTCAGTTTTCAGAGTTCTTTTTTCTGGGTCGGAGCAGGTAAGACTGGTTTGTTTCCTTTGCCTGCTGCAGGCTCGGCTGGTTGACCAAGTTCACCGGCCCCAGTAAATATTTCAGATATCCCTACATTTTCAATGAAACACTGCACAAGCATTACTGATTAGGGCAATCGTTTCCTGAAATAATACCGCTTGATCACGCGAGCTTAAATGAAAATATGAAAAGGTTGATGAAAAGGGCAAATATTTTAAAACTTGGCATTTTAATATACTCTCATTAACATATCTAAGTACCGACCCCTTAGATTACTCGCAAATGAACTAAGTAGAGGGTACCGAAACACCATGTGGTAGAAAAATACAAATTTGTTTGGAAATTAGAATTTATAAATTATGTCGTCCGCTTTTTCACCAACCAATAGTTTTGATATAAACATGGGCATTGCGAATTTTTTTTTTATAAATTCGCTTGAATATTCAGCGATGCTCACAAATATCATAAGCAAGCTTAGATTAGAATTATCAATCAAATCGGAGATCAACTATTATTGCAAATATCTACCCTTGACGACATTGCCGTATTCTGAGTTGTATAGTTACATTGTACTGTTGCCACAAAAAATCACACGCAATTATTTAAAAAATAATCATTGTCAACTTGCTAGTAATCTTTCTTAGTCAATGCGTCTATGTTATGCTAACCTTAAATATAATGCATGCAATAGTATTAGGTACCTAATACGTTAACGTTTAAATACTACCATGTCATAAATAATAAACGTGTTCATTATTGATATGTGGAAGGTTGGCTGCATATTTCATTGATTCGATTTACAAAATTGGTACATTTTCGAAAAAATTATTGATAGTAGATATTACACTATTATGGTATAGCACGTAGCTGTGTCTTATACCTTACTTTGGGCTCTTACCAGTTGCATGTAAACTACAGAAATTCAAAATCGTGATCAGTTGATTAAGAACATAATGTTCCTAAATTATAATAACTGAATTTGCGTAAAATAACTAGAAGATTCTCTTTCTTGTCGCATAAAGAATAATAATGGTAAACTATTCTTAATTACCAACACATTCAGAACGTGCTTGGTTAGCCGCAAAGTTTAAACAACCAAAAATATTTATAATTAATAAGTTTTCTAAACGATTAATGAAAGATGTGTTAATTTTAACAGTAATTTGTACTAACTATACTAACCACCTACACTCAAATACATGCCTATGCATAGTTTAGTATTGAGGTTTGTATATTGTAGCGGTTTGCTGTGATATAGATAGAGGATTTGACGACATACAACTGGTTTGCAAAATTATCCTGTTGGTATGATTTTTCACTTTCGAAGGCTTCGCTTTTATAGTCGAAGTCTTCCAAATAAAACCATTGATTGGAGATCTTGGATGGATTCAAATGGAATTCTAGAATGCGTTTCTTTTAGCTTTCACCTTCAAAGTTTAACATACTAATACTTTAAATCGTTAAATAGAAATGGCTGATTCGTACGTTATTAAAACAATTTGTGATTACTAAATATTAAGAAAAATACACCACTAAACCTCATCCGGTTCCCGTGGTCACGCAAGTAAACATTAAAAGGAATGTCAATAAATTCCTCTTTTCCTTTAAATCAGCTTCTAGGATTAATAGTCGCTTAGACTGATACACACTTAAAAAACCAGGGGAAAAACTAAACTGCGTACCAATAAACGTCACATATTACTAAAAATTTATACGCAATATTTTCTAGCGAACTGTCTATTGGTGGTCAAAAAATAAACGCGATTCCCGGCTTCACATGCAACGGTGTCGGTTGCCGTTAATGTATATGCCTTCGTCCGTAGACAACTAACTGTCAAATGTTGTATTCGAACATAACAATGATCGTTTGAAGAGATTTAAGTGTTATTAAATAGTATATTTCATTAGGAGTCTGGAAATAAGGATTTTTCCGTGCGCGCGTGACAAATTCTCATGTGACGCGAAGCCGAACACGGGAAGTCATGCAAGCACGGAAAAATCCATTTCCGGACGTGTAATGAACGATACTTCTTATTATACTTATCTGAAAACAACGTAAAAAAGGATAAAAAGTAAATTTAGAACATTTTATTTTCAAAGTAATCATAATACATCGTAATAGTACCAAACATGATTAACATTTCCATAGCAACGATATATTTATTACCGGCATTGTTTTATTTTCTGTCAGTTTAATTCATGTTAGTTTTAAAAAATGTACTCGGAAGAAAATCCAGATATTCCTATGAACATATTAGAGCTAGCGGCACAAGCCAGTGCTGATTTGTTACCAGCAAAATCCAGGATTTAGCGCACGGAAAAAAAAAACGGAGATCGGTAAAAATTTTCCGTGCGCTGTTCTGAAAATGCCACCTTTACGTGTTTGTAAAAACAGATGAAAACAAGGTGTTTTCAGATAAGTATAATAAAAACGCTTTTACGATCCTCTTACTTTACTTGTGTGCAGAAGAGCAAATATTATAATCGTATCTGTCTTCCTCGAAGTAACCCAAATTAATGGGACTGGAGGTATTCAGTACATATCTGCTTTAACGAATTTTCAAATAGCCCCGCCGACTGGAAATAATTTAAATAAATTGTAATTTAAAAAAAAATTAGTAATAACCATTTCAACACTCAATGTTATGCATGGTTTTGATAATATCGTATTATCATGTGTATGCACTAACGCGGAGGGAGTTGGTTCCACTTATTTTATGGAATCACAGAACTTGGTTGAATGTCTTATGAGAGTCGTCTTTTTAAGCGGGTGTGGACCCAGTTGTTGAACGATTGTACTGTTGTTGTTGCGAAACCATAAAAGAGTATGTTAAATTATTTAGTGAAACAGGCAGTGTTGCCAAAAACTAAGAGGTACTGCGAAACAATCAATGATGTTAGGGAACTAATAAAAATTGCTTCTAAAATCGAATTTCAGATTAGTTTACAATATAAATTAATTTTCCTATAGGAACGAATCTCACAATTTTGCATAACAATATGCAGTTGAATTCTTATCCATTGACGTATAAGAAACTATGTGGAAATCAGCTAAAAAGATAATATTAAAAGTTTATGAGGAAGATACGGACATATCCAGGCCGAACCGAACGTTTTGGCGTAGACCCATTTGGGCGCAAGAACGTTTGGGCGGAAACGTATATTAAAGTTTAAAATATTAAAAATCACTTGTATAGTGATGTATTTGTTTGAGTTTTAAGCTACAAATTTGTATTTCATAAAGATTTTGGAACTGGAAAGAATTATTAGTACATAACAGTAAAATAATTTACTTAAGAATTAGAAAATACTGCGTTTTCGAAAGGCCAGCTTTCCACACTTAGTGTAGCAAATATCTTTTCTATAACTATTTTAGTATATAAGCATTCTGACAAAATTTTTAATTATAAAATAGCTACATTTTCTACACTTTCTATCGAATATTATATTAGGCAACGGTGTCAATAGTAACATTTGTTACATGTTTAAGAATTCTTATTTTCGAACATTTGGTGAAAATATTTTTAACAAATCAGTTGTTTTATCAGTTGGGGTTATTAACGTAAATGGATAATTCTACAATCGTCCCAGCGCCCAAACGGGTCTGCGGCAACCGGCCGCCCCAAATCGAACACGACAAACCGGTCACGACAAACCGCCCTAGCCCGTTTGATTGGTGATCCCATACATGTTGTGTCTCTTCTGTCGTTTGATTATTGTAACTACAAAAGAGTCAAGTGCAAAATCAAATTATTGTTAGAGATTTTCTATGCTAATATTGTAGTTGGCGTCCGCTTGTAGTGACTACGGGATTAGCGGTGTTTACCGATTTGTTTGTGTTTGATAACAAAAATTCGGTGTGACGGATCAAAATACAGTGAGCAAGTGCTGGCCATAATAAACGCAACCTAATATAATGTCATTAAAATCGAACTCAGAAAACGCACAAGTCTTGTGGACAACATACAATAATTATAACTTATGTCGGTATATTAAAAACATGAATATAATATCAGGAAATATTACTAAGAGAACAAAAAGTAGGACTATGGAGTAGAGACATTTTTCACCATGACATGCATGTAAAATACTATATCATTTACTAAATGTCAACAATGACAGATTGTAAAGTCTTTAATATTAAAAAAAAAAAATAAAAATATTTTGTAATATTTTTCGGGGTTGATTTATTGAGTATTGAAGCAATGCGTTAGGATTATTTCTACGCATACGCATCCATAATAAATTATTACCAATTGTAGTACGGTAAGCCTTTCAATTTTAAACATTACAACTAATAATGTGTTTTTGTTCGAATATTTAATTACTATACTTTAGATTACTTTTTCTGTCATCTGCAATTGTTCTGTTTATAACGATCACGTGAAGATTTCTGAGCTGGTGCTGGCGGCAATATTTTTAAATTTATAGTGCCTTGATAATAAGAAATTTGAATATTAAATTACATGTATTAAAGCATCTTAAATGTTGCTGAGATGAGCCATTTGCGGATTGGGTAGTTCGCATGCAAATTGGTTAAAAGGAAAACTACATCAAAAGTGGAATGTTTCGTCACCTTCCAAAATTATATTTTTGAAGTATTGTATTGTATTTTAAACTTTAAAATTATATGAAGAGCTAATTAAAATGTTAAAATTGCGTTACTGCAATCTTGTTAGTAGCAGAGGCGTGGCGATAGGGCCCGCAGGCCGTTAATGCAATACACGTTAGCTCTAAAGTGCCTCTTTTAAATGTTAATAGGATGTAAAAAGAATTTCTAAAGCTAAGGCCTGAAAAATACTGTACGGTGACTTTTCATTTTTTTATAAATGCTGGAACTAGTATCGTTATTATTTATGAAAATCGCTTTTACGTATAGAATTAATACATGGAGATTGCTTTATGATATTACAAAACTATCACCTTTTAAGAACATAATGTATAAAAATCCGGTGTCAAGATTTATCTAATATTCCAAAAATCAGATAAAACAGTACCAACACTGAATCAATTAGTTTTACTTTTGGTAAGGCAAAAATGATTTACTATGAACTTCGACTTTTAATTCCTATGTCGAGGTGGTAACCCCTTAAGCATGTAGGAGTCACTATTATACACCTCCAGTTACAGAATTTTTACCACAAGTAAACGTGGGGTAGAAGGTTTCGTTTTAATGTTAAAGAATGAATTATTTATATTGATGATTTTTGGTTAATTATTTGACTAAACCAGAATCTACTAAAAGCTATAATAATTGGAAATACTGCCGGAAGTGACAAAGTTTAAAGACTAAAGAAGTAAAAATGTCGAATATACGACTTTTATAATCAAACATTGTTAACCCAACCTTTACAAACACACAAAATTTGGGAAAAAATATATACATAATTCTAATATGTTAGATACTTCTCCCCATACTGAAGTTTATGTGTGTTCGAACAGATATTTAGGAAAGTTATAAATAAAGAAAGACGTAAATAATTTTTTAATTAAATTCTTTTTAATAACGCACAAACAGAGTATTTTCCATCACTAACTTTTTCATGTATGAAATGTGGATAAATAAATCGATTCTTAATAGCATAATTTCGCTGTGACTCCAACACCCTTAATATCAGTTTACTTGTAAATACAGATAATTTTATCTTGCACATAACTGCGGTAATTCCAGTTTTAGTTATTATCGGATACTTCTAATTCTAGTTACAGCCTGAGAATAACTTTCATTGGAAACACTCCACCATAGATAGGCCCCAGCTTAAAGATGAAATCGTGTTTAAAGCAGGATACATCACGTCACACTATTAACAAATAATAAAACTACCATCAGAAAAATGCTTTAAATATACAAAATATTACTAGTTGTAAGAATTACAGATTATCCCATTTTTAATCGCAGACAGTTAAGAACCCCGATTTTTTGCCGTATTCATCATCAATTTTTAGAATATATACCTATATAAACAAGCAAATGTCACTATCACCTCCTTACATCAACTCAATGAAAAGGGGATTAACAGGGAGTCGCGTATCTCCGATTTGTTCAACCTTGTGCGAAAGATATTTTTAAATATCTCGAATGGGATCAGAGGGGAAAATGTATTACTGGCCAACAATTAATCCATCTTCCATTCGCAACAGATATTAGAATTACAGTAGATAATATTCAAAACTAACTGAATATAGAGTGTGAATTAAATATCGTATTAAAAAAAGATCTTAAAATGAAACCCAGTAAAACTAAGTGGTTTGAGGATGAACGATCACAATTCTGTGGATCTATTTGGGGCACACTATCAACCTAGGGAGAGAAAATCAAGAGACTAAGATTGCGTGAACACGACTAGCACGGATTGTATTCTGAATATTATATGTACTCAAGAATAGGGGAAGTTGTGGTAGAGCAGGGTACCTGGGTACAATTCCGGTAGCTGCAAGATTTCTCTATAGCAAATATAGGAATACTTTTCAGGGTTCAGTAAATCAAGCAAAGGAAACGATAATTGACTTACAAGCATTCTAAAGAAGGGGATGAAGTCAGAAGAAGTGCCAGAAGTACATCATGTTATAGAGCTATAATTATATTTGTTTTTAGGATAGGCTTGGATTCATTCATACAATCTAAAATAGAGCACATTAGGCATGTGTACGCATATGAAGCGGCTGTGGCGAATTCTAATTCATAGATAATTAATATAAATTTTATAATCGTAAACCTGCTTTAGGTATACGACCCAACATCTGAAAATTTAGTATGGTTCGTTTTAAATTGTATATTGTAGGTATATCTAATAGGAAGAGTAATAGAGTTCCGAACGACGATAGAAAAACTACTTGCGTACGGAAATTACACTGTTCTTGCGAGTTATATACAGGGTGTTCCACGACTTGAGGTTACTACTTCGTGTATGCAATCTTTAAACCTAATATAGTTAAAAATTCTAATAAATTTATGCCCTAACATAAACCGTTTTCAAAATACATACTGTTAAATTATTATTTATTAAATAATTACAATTTCAGGAAAGCCAATATTTATTCTTATTTTAGTGGTCTTCATGCACTTGTAGAAGAGTTGAAAAGAAGTCGGTCATTTTTTCTAAATCGACTATTAAAGAAGTTATGGCCTGTTTTAGTTAAATATTGAAGCAGCCGAAACAATAAATGATATTAAGTGGTATTTGATACAAACTGTCTACGTTACTATGGAAATGATATTATTTATTTGTGTGTCAAACAGTAAAGTACCTTAAAGTTGATATCTCTGCTTGCTCTTATTAACAGTGTTAATAATGTTTACTTTTACTGCGCGAGAATGCGCCGATATCCATTACATGTATAGTATTTGTCATGGAAATTCAGTAACAGCTGCTGAAGAATATGGGTTGAAATTTCCAAGTCGGCCACTAGACAGTGAGGACAACATACTGGGAGTCATTGATAATAAACCCAGCACCTGTATTCGTCGTGTATCTGCACAAGTTAATGTAGCACGAATACGAGTTTAGAGAACATTAGAACGTCATGGTTAATATCCATTTCATATCCAGCCTGTTCAAAGGCCTCTTACCTACAAATTTGTTAGTCGTATAGAATTTTGCCGCTGGATCATCCAAAATCGAAACCCACGTAAGAGGATTTTATTCACGGATGAGGCAATATTTACAAGGAATGGATTAATGAAGAGCAAGAGCAGCCACTCTTGGGATTTGGAGTATCCACACGCAATCACAGTGTCAAATTATCAAGATAGGTTTTCATATCTAGTGTGGAATTATTGATAACATGCTCATTGTTCCATTCGCGTTTGAAAACAATTTATCGCCGACAGATATTTAAATCTTCTAGAAGATCATTTGGGAGGATTGTTAGAGAATGTCCCTCTGGCGATCAGACATGATATGTGATACTACACGTGTAAGACAATTTTTGAACAAACGGTTTAAAGGACGTGTAATTGGTAGAGGAGAGCAGCACCCCTAGCCGCCAAGATCACCGGACTTAACTTGTTTAGATTATTATTTGTGGGGCCATATGAAAGATATGGTATACCAAACACCAGAGACTGTTGAAGATCTTAGGAGACGCATTTTTGAGGCAGCAGAACTAATTCGGAATAACAATGATATGTTTCATAGGGCAACCAGATCTCTCTTAAGAAGAGCCGGAATGTGTCTCGAGAGCAGCGGTGGCCATTTTGAACAATCTTTATAGTGAATGTAATTTAAAATAGAAATTAATATTGGCTTTGCTGAAATTGTAATTATTTAATAAATAATAATTTAACACTCTGTATTTTGAAAACGGTTTGCTTTGGAGCATAACTTTATTATAATTTTTAATTATATTTGGACAAAAATTACGTACACTAAGCAGTGACCTCACGTCGTGGGGCACCCTACATACTATTAACATTATATTATTATTTATTTATAAACGTCAGATAATTGTTACTACTTAGTTCAGAAAATAGCACGTTGTAACCCAATCTATGATTACAAATTAAAATTATCGACACATATGGGAGTTGTTACATTAAGTCAATTTAATACGCAAGTGAATAAATATTATGGAAAATCCATGTACTTTTATGGCAAATAGGGAAAATGGGGTATAGGGAGAATGGTGCATGTTTCGCAACGTTGACGCTGACAGCAGACTAGATGAAAATATTAACTTTCCGGCCTAGGCCACGACTGCAACAAGTAGCAATCGTTTACTTTTAGGAGCGGAAACACACCACGCCGGCACGGTAGAATTAAGAGTCCGATCGTTGAAACAGGTAATTTTCTTTCGACCTTGTTTAGCCTGTGTAACTGACTTTCCTCTTAGACGTTGTTAACATATTTTTTTAAAAAGTCTCTTTTGTTTAGTAAGTAAACACTTTCGGTTTGAGTTACTTCCCCTGAAACAGATAACGGGCAGACAAAAACTACACGAAGGTATATCTTTGTTTGGAATTAGCATATTAGATAAATAAATATGTAACCAAGCAAATATTGCAAATGAATTGAATAGTATAGGGAGCACGTGTGAAGAACAACAAATAAGCATGACTGAGTGGTGACTGAAATTGGAGAAAAAGCTGTTTAAAGACCACTGTCATTGCAATTAGATGATTTTGCAATAGCAGCAGCTACAATACTAGTTCCTCCGAATTGTTCACTAAAATACCCCATTCTTGTAAGCCGGACTTCTATATGACTCAATCAAAAGCATAGTATCCTGAAGCATATTTTCCATAATCGATTGTTTACCAGATTACTTCTCAAAGAAGTAGATGTTCTAGTATGACTATTTCCAGCAATTTCTTATTATTCTTAAGTAAGCAGTATTCTAGACTTACATAAAGGCGACGCTTATATATAAATATATAGAGGGCTATTCAAGGAAGCTTCGTCCTATAGTAGTTGCAATGAAAGTAATTATTCGTGTGGAAGCAGTAGTGCTTCCTTAATATTTTTAACTATGACACCACACTAAGTGTTTAAAAATTGAAGAATAAGTATATTTAACAACCAATCGCTAAGTGTTTTTTTTTTACAGTTTGCAGTGATAAGTATTTTAATATTTTAGGGAACCTCACAGATTTGTTATGTTTTTTAAATAATAATTGTAACCAATTCTGCTTCCTGAAATAGGTTAGTAAAGATATCCTAAGTAATTCAACTCAAGAGTATGGAATAAGGCAGTTCTACGTTTTACAATTATCTTAGTATACTTAAAACTTCGAATCCTAGATATCGCTAAAATAGTAAAATATTAAGTCACCGACTTCACCCCGCCACACTTATTTCCCAATCCGGCTTTGGTAGCCGTAGGATATAATACCTTAACCTTCTCTGGCGTTTCTGATTCCTCAGGTACGACGTTAAACTGCAGGCCTTGTAGGGGGCCAACTAAGAGTGTCATTGGCTACAAGTGCAACGAAAAGACTATTACCATAGGCATTAAAAATTGTAATGCTTAATGTAGCTTTAGTAATTATTTATATAGAAAATAATATTTGAATAAGAACTAAATTATTAGTAGTGATAAAGTAGGTAACGGTGTCCGCCCATATGCACACCAGTGTTTGCTCGCCATCGTTTGCTCGCCATCGTTTGCTCGCCATCGTTTGCTCGCTATCGTTTGATCGCCACCGTTTGCTTGCCTGCCGTTTGCTCGCAGAACTATATGTTCGACAAGCAATTTATTCATAAAATAAAGTATTATCTGTAGGCACTTAGTATGTGCTGTTGGTAATTCTCAAGGTCTTACGGCTGTTTACTGGCCTGCCGTTTGCTCGCGAATTTTTTGCTCGACAACTATTTGCTCGCCACGCCGATTGCTTACCGAACAGATGCTCGACAAGCAATTTAATAAGAAACAACACTCAATATTGCGAATTACTAAAAAGGAAACGTTCTAAAATTTTTTCAAAAGCTAATTGAATTTGATACGTTTTTAATAAACCTCTAGATAATAAAATAGGACCAGTCGCGTTTTCACGAAATCTACGATCACACAACACGCATAGACACACATTTTGTAAAAACAAACTTCTTGGAATTTTGTTGTATAAACGAAAATTTCCTTAAATTATCAAAATCTATTTAAAAAACACTCTCTCTATAGCAATAGTATATTAAAATAACAGTAAAAATTTTTAATTATGTATCAGACGTTGTAATAAATTATTTTAGAAACGAAGGTGCCAAAATATAAGCCAGTTTTTCTGCTTTGCTGTAGTTGTACTTAGTACTGCGAACAAATTGGCTGACGAGCAAACGGATGGCGAGGAAATGTCTTGGCAAGCATCTTTCACGGCGAATAACCGCTATTCGAGTAATTGGTGGCGAGCAAACTGCGGCGAGCAAATGGTGGCGATCAAAGGAGCTAGAACCCTAAGTTACTGTTCAAATTGTTTGCATGTAAGTATATATTCATATATAGAGGCCCGCTTTACAAATTCGTATATATTCATATGTAGAGGCCCACTTTACAAATTCGTTCTGCATGCTTTCGCAGACGATTAATTTTCCTTCTTTCTTAAAAGACATTTTATACTCAAGAAATAAAAATAATAAACGTTGTTTAAACCGTTTTAAATTACTATTATAAATATATGCACCTCTTATCAGGGACCTTATTAGAATGCGATGGCGCAGAAAATAATTTTTTGCTGTGTGCTTTAATAATTTTATGTTTAGCTAAATCAGAAATATTTAACGAAACTACGAAACATTATTTTATATTTTAGATTACCTACTATTATACCACTGTCTTGTCAAGAAAAATACTACGGTTTTGTTTATTTAATCAAATTCATACCTACGCAAATAAAAAGTTCTCTGCGAGGTGTTTCAGGAGGAACAGTAATTATGTTAGGAGGTGGCGGTATAAACTAGTTTTGGAAAAAAATTCATATAAACTTGTGTCCAATATTCAGTGGTTACGGAGATACACCTGTTTGAAGTTGGCGCGAACATATCCGATGCACGTGCACATTTGAAACGGATAAAAAACACTCAGCACTTTGAATGTCTGAATAACACGTGACATGTGACAGTTGGCGGAGGTTCCATTGGATGCAGGGATGATCGTGTTCTTTCAGTGTGACGGAGCCCCTGCACATTCTAGTTCAAATCTAACATTCCCCGAAAGATAGATTGGTCGATAGGGCCAAATTCCTTGGCCACCAAAGTCCCCCACCTCTCTAAATTTTTATCTGTGCGGTGGATGAAAAGCCAAGTCTACAAAGAAAAAGTAAACACAAGAGACGAATTGGTCGTTCGTATTACGAGTAGTGCTGCCCTCATAGAAGAACGCCAAGACCACTTCAGAAGATATTGTCAAGATAGTTGAAAAGTGCATTCAATTGGTGATGAAATATTTGAACAAAGACTTTGAACCATTTCAAATTTTGGTGTGTTTTATATCATGTTAATTATCAATAAATGCAATCAACAAGTCATTTGCTTTTTTCCTTAACACCTATTCCGAGGATTTTCGCCTTGAATTATGTATTTACAGTTTTTAGTTGTGGTACAATAAACAACACTAAGTACATAACCAACAACTGTTTTGAATATATAATTTTTTTAGTAATTTGGATTGAAATAAATAGGGAATATTGCGCCGATGTACATAATTCGGTATTGTTCTCTGCACACAGTTTTACATTACTGCAGCTAGAAAGATCCGTTGTATTTCATTAAGGAAAGAATTAAATAAATTAAACGTATCTAAGTAGTTCGAGTTTTTGTCCTACTGAAAGAAAACAAAAACGAAAAACCCGACATGAAGTTAAATTCCTTGGCTCTCTGTAAGTGTTTACGTTTCGCCTGAAGTCAGGTCGTTCCTGTTCCAAGAGCATTTTAGGTATCCCAAACACTAACATTACATTTATTCATTGTACGAAACGATCAAAAGTTTAATTAACCCAGGGGAAGATGGAGAGGCAGACATGTATATTACTTTTGCGGTTACGGGAAAGAGATAAGACTGTCGGTATGAAATGTGGTGCAAGTCGGCAGGGAGACGTTAGCGGAATTTATCGCCGCAATTTGATGGCGCTGCCCGGCGAGCCAAGGAGCCAACTGGGAGATGCGAACACTGTGGAATAAGCCATTTTAGAGACATATGAGTGGAGAAATGGTAAACAATATAAAATTACTGAAATGCGTTAGGTATCTTCATTATATTCTCTCGGAAGTGCTACTTTCACATCCCGTATGATACCAGAATCCTTAATGAAAGTAGAATTTAAACGTCAAAACCTAAATAGTATGCCTGTAAAATGTTTGTATGTGAGTGTTTACTGTTATAAACACCGCCAGTATTTCTAATGTCGGTTTCATAATATTTGAAAACAACGTTTTAACTTAATGTACTCATTTACGGGTATGTAAAACCGAGAGATTTATTGAAAGCGAAGTTAAGTTTACATTTTATAGTAGGATTACTAGCTAGATCTTGCCAAAAGCTTACGCGTTTGTTTTAAAGTAACTCATGCTCATGGCCCATAGAAGAAAATAAAAATTCCTTTGGTTTCACGAACATATATGATATTGTGGGTTTTAGACAAATTATTTGCAAGTAACAAAACTGTACAGTATGATAAACAAAATTTTCGGGTAAGGTTATCTGTAGCAACTAAATTTGGGTCTTTATTTAAGCTCCACAGTTTATCATACACGAGGTTTGTTAAACTGAAACCCATCTTTGATCAACTTAGCTTGAAAACAAATGCAATAATTCAAATGACGTTTGTTAATGTTAGTAGTGTTTGTAAGCAACACATTAATAATTTCCTGGCGCTTGAATTTGATTTTGACTTTTAACATTTCGATTTTGAAATGGCGTTTGTTGTTGAAAATCCGTCCAAGTATGATCAGCGTACGGTCCTACAATTTTTACGCGCTGAGTGTGTGCAGCCATTGCAGATTCATACGCGAATGCAATAAGTGTAAGGAAATGCATGTATTGCGTACCCAACTGTAAAGGAATGGTGCCGAAAATTTAAGAATGGAAAGGAAGGGACTATGGATGAACCGCAACCAGGCACACGGTGTACTGCACTAACAGAAAACAATATGGCATGTGAGAAAGGCCTTATTAGAGAAAATCGTCGAATTTCAATTAGAGAAATTTCAGAAATTGTTGGTGCGAGTGTAGGATCTGCCAATAGTATTGTTCGTAATTTGGGCAGCAAAGTTTGTTCGCAATGGATTCCTCGTCGCTTGTCTAATGAACAAAAATGCTTGGGAATGGGCTTATCTCTGCAACAGCTCACAGATTATAGGCAAAATGGTGATGACTTTCTTCTGTCAATAGTTGCCGGTGACGAAACTTCGTGCCATTACTACGAGCCATCCAGTAAGTTATCGTCGATGCAGTGGAAATATTCAAGCTTACCACCACCGGCGAAGTTTAAAGCACAACCTTCTGCAGGCTAGGTGATGTTAACATATTTTCGACCATGAAGGACCCTTGTTGATAGAGTGTAAGGAACCTGAAGTAAATGTCAATGCAAAGAGACTTTGAACAAGATTCATCAAGCATCATGCATCATTTTGCAGTACCTACGATTTAATGTGGTAAAAGAAAATCTTCAAAGAAAAACATGGATGGTTTTAGTGCATCCACCCTATAGCCCGGATCTATCGCCTTGCGTTTTCCTTATTTTTAGACCGCTGAAAAAGGCGTTAAAGGGTCGGGATTTTGAGTCTGACGCAGAAATACAGATAACTGTGGAAGACTTCTTCAATCAGCAGCCATAAGAATTCTATGAGCAGGGTGTACGTCGATTAGTAAAACAATGGGATAGGTGCCTTAACTGTGGTGGTAATTGTTGAATAAATTGTTTATAAAGCAAAGATGGGTTTCAACTGAACGCACCTCGTGTTTACTACAATTATTTATTTGTTAGCCAAGTATAATAAGTATATAAAATATTTTTACTCTAGAATAGAAAATATTTACGACTGAATGCGTAACATAAAATTCCCATGAATGACGCTCAGGGTACTTTCTTAAAGACTTTCGCATCCTGTAAAAGTTTGAATTGCTTGATAAACCTGGATGGATTCCTTTAAAATGTTAAATAGAACTGCACAAGCTATCGGAAGTGGATGTGTAGCTATTACATTGGAGTTTTTGTTCCATAAACAGCACTATTTAATCCGAATGAAGAACTAGCTAAAACGACGGCCGGATACATGAAAAAAATGCATATTACTCACACCATATTCCATTTTACACAATAAAATCTTGAAGAATAAGTATTTCTTAGTTTTTCAGACATGAAACAGTGTAAGAGGTTAACCCAAAACTGGATTGTATCTCTGCTAGATTGCTTTAAAACTATGTTTATTTATAATAGTTTATTAATTTCGATTTGGTATATCTTGTAAGCATGTTTTAATGTAAAATCCGCATTGCATGTGTAATGTGCATTATTTTAAATCTATCTAATTGTGATTTTAAACACAAACTTTTTAGATAGAATACCGTAAATCAGTAGACATGGAGGAAACACAACAATGTAGCGCAGCCCCTTAAGTTGGCATATGCAGTTTTATTTACTAAACATCTTGAAAGAACTTTTATATAATCCATCAGGGTTTGTCAAGCAATTCAAATTTTAAATTCATCAGGTGCGCAATTATGCATTTATAAGTAAATCTTGTTTGTTGTAGAGTAAAAGTAATTGTAGCAACTCGACTCTATTTTAATTACTATTAAATAATTGTAGCTAATGTTTAAACTATATAATTTTAGTGTAGGTACAAGATTTGTTTTTAATAGCCAACCCTTACCGAAAAATGTGTAGATCGTACTGCCCTACAATATACCGTGTATCATCTTTAAAATTTGAATAGTATCATTTATCGGCTTATCGTTGACTATGGCATATCAAATTATTCATTCATTTTGTGTTCAAACCTTTATTACACCTACAGTAGATTGAATTTGATAATAGACACTTTCACATTTCTGTTACCGCATTTTCTCTAGCAATAAAATATTTTACACAACATACTGCGCATATTGTCAATCTATAGTGTGTACTCGCTACAGACTACATCTTTGAAAAATGTATTTGTTAATAATTGTTTCTTGTCTTACTTCCTTAAAATTCCTATCAATTAATGTTAAAGCCCGTTTCATACTTTACCTCTTTACCTGTACTTTTCGTCAGGTATGCATATTTGTATAATTCTAGCGGTTACCTGCAAATGCAGTTTAGGCACATTTAGTTAAGTGGTCTTTTGTATTATATAAGCTGCTTGCCTATTCCAAGAACTGTTTGTATTTAATGTTATTATATTGCTTACTGGGTGCGGAAATTGGCAGCAGTTTTAGACCAGTTGGGTTTTAAATGCTCGAGGAGTAGCTTGTCCCTATTGCAGGGCTCCTCGTAGTATGTTTAAGGTGAAATTATCAATTAATTAAAGTTATCATAGTTAACACTCTAGTTTCATTTCGCCTACCCACTCAATTTGCTGGCACAGCGGTGCAACTGTGTTTTATATATTAAAGCACGCCAAAGAACATGGTCCTTCGAGCCGGATGATATCCAGAAGATTCAACACGTCAACGACGATCTGCCCACAATACTTGGAACCAGCGTCAAATTGAACTTCAACCAAAATCGTAAGTGTGAATTCCTTTATTTATCCTCTCCTACTGTATACCATTTCAATCTGCCCAATAATGGCTGAGTTGAAGAAGTTAAATGAGCAAAGAGGCCAAATAAAGTCCCGCCTTACGCGTCTTAAGAATTACTGTAATAGCGTAGTGGACAATCCTACAGAGGTTGATTCCAATATAATTGCCGCCCTTAATGAACGGCTTATTAATTCAGAATCTCTTTTAAAAGATTATGATAACATTCATTTAAAAATTATTGGTATTGACGAAGCCCCCTCTCATGAGGAAGACATGGCAATATTTGAAAATTTATACTATGACACGATTAGTAAAATAAAAAACTTTGTATCCAAGTATAATTCTTCGGAAACAAAGTGTGTGCAAAATAACACCAATCAATCATTAGACTTAGGGTCACTGCGTCTGCCCCCTATAAATTTGCCGACCTTTAGCGGAAAATTCGAAAATTGGGACGAATTCCATGATACATTTGATTGTCTTATTAATAAAAATACACATTTGTCCGATATTCAGAGGTTTCATTACTTAATTTCTGCCGTGGAAGGAGATGCCGCGCAAGCACTGCGTTCCTTAAAAATCACTGCGGAAAATTATTCAGCCGCC
>JABXWE010003284.1:0-19947 GCA_014611495.1 Limonius californicus | reverse complement strand
TGATTGTTCAAACTTATAAAGACTATATAAAAGTGAATCCGCTGAAGAGTGTTTCGCCACGTTTTTGTAGTGAATCTTCTTAGACTTTTACAAACTGTCTGCAGAAGGCAAAATCAATTTCTTGCTAGTTTGGTAGAAGAATCTAGAAAGAAAACTGAAAGACTAACAATTGACAGAGGGACAAGGAGCCGCAGACAGGTTTCAAGAAAATATTACCTTCAAAACAAGGAACATAAAATTGAAGTCTGTCAAACAATGTTCCTTAACACCCTTGGCATTAGTATAAAACAAATAAGAATTATTGTAGAAAAGAAACTTGCTAGTGGAACTGGGATTTATCCAGAAGCCCAAAGAGGCAAACATCAAAAGCAACCAAAAGTAGACGACGTCGACAGAAAGGTTATTAGAGATCATATCGGTATGTTTCCTGCATGCAAAAGTCATTATTACAGAGCACAAGCCGATAAAAAATAGTTATCTCCAGATTTGTCTATATTGAAAATGTACCGATTATACCGTAAATTTCTGTAAAGACAACACTATTACGCCACAAAAAGAATCCCTTTACCGAAAAATTTTTGTAGAGGATTTTAATCTTTCATTCCAAGAACGACACTTGTGAAAAATGCGATACGCTGGAAATGAAATTACAGTGTAGTAAAGATGAGTCTGAAAGGCTTGTACTAGCTCAAGAAAAAGCCAAACATCTCGACCAAGCTGAGGCAGACTATAATTCTAAAAGAAGTGACAAATAAAGCAGTAAAAACGATACTTTTGAAATAACTATGTATATCGTTTGATTTGCAAAAATATTTGACAACCCCTTACCTGACCAGTGGCTATAGTTTTTACAAACGACAGTTATGGATTTTTAACCTAACTGTATATGAAACTAAAAAAAGCAAATCAACGGCAATTTGTTACTTATGGAATGAAACTATTGCAGGCCGAGGTGGCCAAGAAATAGGATCATGTATATACCAGTATTTGAAAAATATACCAGAATCGATTCAAACCGTTAATATGTACCTACAGCGATTCTTGTAGTGGACAAAATCGCAATAAATATTTTGCTACAATGCTGCTTCAAATTGTTAATGAACTCCATCGAAATGGGAGAAATTTAATAATCAATCATAAATTCTTGGAAGCTGGACACACTCATATGGAAGCAGATACAATCCATGGAATAATAGAAAAAACTAAACGAACCACGTCTGCACAAATTGAACTTCCACGAGACTGGGCAAATTTGATTCGATTAGTGCATCGAAAGCCACCCATAATCGTTTATGAATTAAAGCAAACTGATTTTCTAAATTTTTCTCAATTACTAAAAACTGATTATGTAAACAGAAGGAAGAATGATAGTCGAGCGTCAATGCACTGGATGAATGTTAGCCACAGACAATTTATAATTAAATACATGTTATTAGTAGGTTTGCAAAAGCAAACGTCATGGGAAGCGGGACTCAAAAAAATAAAAAAATTAGATAAATAAATCACCACTAAAAATTTAAGGCTGTTTTATACCCTGTGTAAATTAATTTTTAATAGTTTTAAGGTTGATTTAGTTTGTAAGTTTGACATAATTAATGTATTTATAAATAGCCAATGAAATAATTTGTTTATTATTTTCGTATAACTTCTTTTTGTGGACATACCTATTTATAATATAACGCTAAGTTCTACCTGCCCTTTTGTCTTTTTGTATTTACTAATAAAAGGTTATGACTTATGAGTAATACCTGAGGCAGATTATTATCACATTATTATCTCCGTTTACTTGTTTATTTTATCTGTCAGAAAGTATGGTCGTCCAACAAAGTTATGTATATATCTAATCTGAAGTGTATTTGGCCTACTACAAATGGAAGGTTGAGGTACCTTCTTGCGCCATCTATCGCATTCATCCAAGAATATTATTAGCAAGACGGGTTTGCCATTGAGTTGAGAGATCTAAGGTTTCCTTAATCTATGACAGAGGTAATAAAAAACCTAAAAACCTGGTTTGCTACACATGGCATACCAGATATACAGTATACATCAAACGGGTTCAAGGAATTCGCAAAAGAATGGAACTTCCAGATCAGACCAGCAGTCCTCACCATCCAAGATCAAACGGATTAGCTGAGAGAAACGTACAAATCGCAAAAAATATGTTGAGAAAATGCAGGTTAGATCACACGGACATGCAAAGGGCATTACTCAATTTCAGAAACACTTCAAGAAGCGACATGCTAGGTTCGCCAAACCAACGTCTAATGAGCAGAATAATTAAGAGTACGCTACCTACAACACAAGCCCAACTAAAACCAAAGGTAGAAATGGATATGCATAACCAATTAAAACTGCAAAGACTGAAACAGAAACAGTATGCGGACAAAGGAACAAAACAAGGTGATAAACTGCAAGTTGGAGACAGAGAAGAATACAGAGTACTCCCAGAAATTGGAAAACAGGAGAGGTAATAAAAGAAGTAAACCACCCCGGGTCAGCAATCATCAAAACTGACGAAGGAAGCATCTTCAGAAGAAATACTTCTCACTTACTAAAACCAATGTACACCTTGAAGAACAAAGAACCATAGTTCCTCCAGTGCATTGCCCCGAAGCGGAGGCTAGATCAGACTGTTTATCAACACAACCCCTGAGACCAATAGCTGAAACCTGTTCAAGCACTGCCGCTGTCGAGCCAAACGACAGTAAACCAGCCCGAGCAACGAGCTCAGGAAGAATTGTCAAACCAGTTATAAAGCTAAATTTGTAATCGTTATACATATATTAGTAACGTATTGTAAAAATATTTTAAAAAAATGGAGATGTAACATAATCTGTGCCATATTTGTTCAACGCGTTGAACAGTCAAGTGAGTTCCATTTCGACTGTGGTTCAATCACAGGCACGCCAAAGATTAATAAAAATGTTTTTTTTAAATGTTTATGAATTATAGCTACAAATAATATATGTAATCTCAGGCAGATCCACGGGCATTATTGTCACCAGAACAACAAAAAATCATACAAATGCAACATCAGATGGAAATGCTTAAGCAAGAACATCAAAAAGAATTAGAACTGGAGGCATTAAAACATCAACTAGAATTAGAACGGGATCGAACAGAAATGGAGGCATTAAAACATCCAATAGAACTGGAGAAACTAAAACGCAATGACTATGTAAGTTATTTGATTGTTGTGGATTAATTTAATTAATTTTAGAGCAATGCCATTTGGGAACAATGAGACATTTGTCATCTATAAGCATTGTTAGATATGAAGTGAGCTGCAGAGGAAGTAGAGCAAGTGTCAATATGTATGGAGCTGGTACTGAACCGGCATGGTCACTGTTGTTCTTGTAATCAAGTTGTAACTAAGAATTAAACAATAAAGTAAGAGTGTATGTATTGTAACATAAGTAAGCACTCTATGTTTATATACTTTCATAGGAGATCTACTTTATCGCAGGTCATTGAACACCAAGTTGAATAAATGACGTTACACAGTAAACGCGCTTAATTATTTACTAAGCTCAATTACATTGATTGAGCGTAATACAATTAAGTGTACGATGCCTTATTAGTCTATGGTTTCATATACAATATAATTGGCGAAGAGGATAAACCGATAAAGCCAGCGGCGGGTTTAACGCCTGGCGTACCTGGCGGCCGCCAGGGGCCCCACGCCTCCGAGGGGCCCCGAAATCGCGATAGAAAGCTACATTTAAAAATGAAAAACTGACAGAACAGAAAAAAATCTACAGATGATGATAGATTTTTGATATTTTTATGCATTTTATTAAAAAAAAAGAAGTAATATTTGTACCATAATTTTCAGGAAAAATCGATAATTCTGGCAACACCGTACCATAATTTCTCCGTCGGCCTGGTAACACTGCAACGGCAGTGTTAGCAGTCCTGTTGTGCACTGCACACGCATACCTGCACTCTGCACTTGTTTGTGTGTTGTGAGTTGTGAGTTTTGTCTTAGACTATAGCATATAGGTTTCATTAGTATCAGTGGTAAGTAAATAAACAGTATACTATGGCATGACGCATGAAAGCAGCAAGCATCTTTTCCCGTATAAATTACGAAAGTTTTATTCCTTATAAAATAAATTTCCCCTTTACGTAAATTCTGTTTTCGTAAATTTTTATTTTTCATATAAGAGATATAGATTGAAAAGTTTTGGAGTTGAACCTCTAAATATTTATTATTATGTAGACTAAAAAATACAAAAACTATTTTTTTCAGAAAGGAAACATGAAACGATATCAAAGTGGGGCAGAAAAAAAGAAAAGGTTAAAACGAAATCTGGAAATTGCCGAACAGCAGAAAAATTCATTGCACAAATTTTTAATCGTTAGTACGGAAAATGAGCAACCTTGTACAACTTCTGGTAACTCCGAAAACCCTACCGTGGAAATTTCTTCCGAAACATGCATCGCTGGAACATCGAAGGAAAAACTTGATGAAGAAGTAGAACAGGAACGCGGCGAAAATCCGAAAGTTGAAAATTCCAGTGACGACGAAGATGACGAAAACACCGATTTTGATATTACAAAACTGAAGGATATAGCTTTATGGCCCGCGATATTAACGGATAAAATGATTGACTATATTGTTAGCAACAAGCCAACGAATGTAGGGAATATCGAAGAATTAAAATCAGCGTACAAAGATAGAGATGAAGTTTATTATAGAGGACTTTCTCACAAACATTTTTACCGAACGAAGTCAAATGGAATTAAGGAAGACCGAGACTGGTTAAAATTTTCAGAAACAAGCAAAAGTGTTTCTTGCTACCCTTGCAAACTGTTTTCTGCATCAAAATCGAAATTGATTACTGGTTTCCAGAACTGGAAAACGATTATCGCTACGTTATCGGACCACGAACTTTCAAAGGAGCACATGGCAGCTGTCTGCACTTTATATAAAAGAACTTCAAATTTTAACAGAGTTGATACTCAGTTATTATTGAGAAAAGAAAATGAGGTAAACTACTGGAAGAAAGTCTTGCAGCGAGTTATATCCACAATAAAACTGTTAAGTAGTTTGGGGATTGCGTTCAGAGGGCATAACGAAGGCAAGGATTCCACAAGAAAAGGGAATTATTTAACATGCTTAGAATACCTAAGTGAGTATGACGACTTCTTGAAATTGCACCTACAAAAATACGGAAATAAAGGACGAGGAAACGTGAATTATCTGTCTCACAATGTTTGTGATGAATTTATTACCATTATTGGTAGAAAAGTCACAGCACACATAATTGACGAAATTAAGGCTGCAAATTATTACGGGATCATCGTTGACTCTACGCCTGATGTTTCGCATATAGATCAATTGACATTCGTCATAAGATATGTTACGTCCAATGGTGACATCAAAGAGAGATTTGTCGGATTCATACCAATAGAAGGGCATACACGTTCATATTTGGAACAACAAATATTGGATATGTTGGACAAATTGGGAATAGATATTAAAAACTGTCGGGGGCAATCGTTTGACAATGCTGCCAATATGTCAGGAAAATACTCGGGACTTCAGGCGCGGGTTAAACAACACAGTCCGAGTGCGGCATATATCCCTTGTGCTAGCCACTCGTTAAATTTGATTGGAAATTTTGCAGCACAAAGTTGCAACGCTGCGATTGAATATTTTATGTTTGTGCAGAATTTATTTACTTTTTTTTCTGCATCAACTCATCGTTGGCAAATTTTGTGCAAACAGTTAAAAAAGTGTGACAATGCCGTTTCGGTGAAGAGACTCGTAGATACACGATGGTCAGCAAGAGCGGATGCTGTACGAGCTATAAGACTTGGGTACACGTATATAAAAGCGGCATTAACTGAGATTGTAACAGTGCCAAATGTGAATAAGTTTAATTATTTAGTAATAAGAACTAACGAAACTTGTAATTAACATTTGCAGGAAAATGGCGGCATCAGCTGTATTTTTAGGAAGATTTTTCCACCTCCTCTTTATACCAAGTTAGGGATTTTTACCACTTCCAGTGATCCTAATAAGAGTGGGAAGCCGCGCATGTTGGTAAACAATATGGCGGGTATAAAAGGAGCTGACCAGCCAGTTTTAGGAGAGATTCATTTAGATTCCTTTCCTTTCCAGTCACCAGAAGATTCCTTCAGAATCTTGCCAGTTTCCAGTTAGAAAAGAATCGATCCTAAAGTCAAACATCCAGTTTATTCAAAGTTATTTAACCTGAATTTCGTTTACCTGAGAAAAGTAATTTTCTGTGTCTTTTAAATTTTCATTTAGTTACAGATCCTGAAGCAGGTGTGGACAGTGTACTTCATAGCTGGGGCTTCGTTTCAGTTCGATTTAGCTGCCGTTCATGAAGCTGCTTGCTTCGATCGTTTAACCTCCGATTTATCATCGTACCTGCAAAGGTGTACTTGAGGTACCTGTTTATTTGATTTTACCGTGAGTTATACCTGTAAAACTCTCATTTTGGGCTTATTCCACTGGCGAATGTTGGTGAATACCCAACCTGACAGTTTAAAACAGTATTATAGGAGAGATTCCCCAGCGGCGCTGGTCGCCAGGGTTTCAAATACAATACTGTGCCCCTGTTTCCCCGGAACTTTTAATATATACTATCAGGTCGGCGAATGTCGACAAATACATATCTTAAAAGTAAAGAACATCAGATTGTCAAGTTATTACTGTTGGTGAGACCCAAATCGACCTCTAATTGCGAGACAATCTGAATTTCGTTCCGTTTGTTTGATTATTCAAATAGGTCTTGTGGTGGAGTAATTTCACACAGAATTAGCTTTGATTTACTCAGTTAGTAGCTTTGCTGTGTTCATTTCAATCCTGTCCCGATAAAGTAAGGTTTCCGTATCCCAGTACAGCCTTGCAAGGTACTTCCGATTTATTTTCTGATCTACGATTAGATTTCGTTATTCTACGTTAAGTTACTAGTATTTACCTGCCTGATTTAGTCGTTCGCAACGACACTCCTGTTTACCGTGACACTGTCTGCATCTTCTCAGGAAGTATTTGGTAAATATCAACCGTTTACAGCCTACAGAAAATTAATTTCATTGGTTAGAAAGCACATGGTTTTTGTACTAACCTTGAAAATATAATTACCAGCAATCCGTTAAAGTTACTCTTTTTTTTTTCCCAGAATTAAATCCTGATTTATTTTATTACCGTTATTTTCCCGAATCGTTTATTTAATTTCTTTTACTGACTTTAATCACCATTTATGTTAATTTAGCTTATCAGAACCGAGTCAACAGCTGACCTGAATGTCGACAGCGCCGGTCACTCCTATGGATCACTGGAACTTCTGTTCAGTTCGACCTACCAGCAGCAGTTGAGCCTATTCACGGACTCCCGGTTATTCGATATTGTTGTACTTATAAAACTTGTAAATATTTTACTAGCTTTAATCAAACATTTTATTTATTATTGTACAAGCGGTAGGGTAATAAACATTTTATTTCACAAACGAACTCTGGTATACTCAACGAGCTACCTAGGTACAGAAATTTTGTAACGTTCCTGCCCATCCCGAGGGAGCAACGTCGCATGGCGCCCGTGCAGTGTTGAACAGGCTCGTTACAGTAAGTACAGTATACCAGAGTAAATATGTTATCCGACGAAGAGACCAAAGGTGCTAAACCTCCTGTAGCCTGGATCCAAAAGCTGAAGCTGAAGGAACTGCAGGAATTAGCCCGCAAATACCGACTAGAGACTGGAGGAACCATGGATGAAGTTAGAGCCCGGATCAAACACTTCCTCAGAACAGGGGAAGGTCCAGTGGACGTCGAAGTCAAGGAAGAACCTCCAGTAACACAAGAGGTAAGAGTACAAAGTGTAACAGCCATTACTTCTGCCCAGGTATGCGATACAGTTCGGAAGTGGAATTTGAAGTTTGATGGAGTCAGCGATCCCATGTCCTTCCTAGAGAGACTGTCCGAGTTGCGGGACAGCTACCAGTACAGAGACCAGGATTTACTGACTGCATTACCGGAACTGCTAAAAGGTGTAGCTTAATTATGGTACAGAAATAATAGAAACAACTGGTCTACCTGGAAAGACTTCATCAAGCAACTGAAAGGTCGGTATCTGCCAGCCAGGTTCCAAACCAAACTCCAGGACGAAATACGCTCCCGTACCCAAGGGGAGAAAGAAGGTATTGGCGAATACGTCAATGCTCTGCAAACCCTGATCAGGCGGCTGGGAAACGTTAGTCCTGAAGAAGCATTGGAACGTATCTACGAAAATATGCGCCCAGAATATAAACTGTATATACGTAGAAGAGACATAAAGTGCTTACCTGATTTAATACAAGAAGCCCAAGAGTATGAAGCCTTATTGGAGGCGAACAAGGCATTCCGACCTCCACCCGGCCCCAACCAGACCTTCACGTCGGAAACAGCATACAGTCCCCGAAAGGGAAGGTTATTGGATGATAACCCTACCATTTATACCATGGACGCGGAGGAACCCCGGCATACAAGCCGAGGGTCAGGGCGTCCACAGAAAGCAATCCGGACAGCTCAGTCAGTGGAACATTGGCCAGCTCCAACCACACCCAGAGAACCGCAGTCCGTACCGAAAATTCCGCCAGAAACCAGAGTACAGCAACGCTCTGCAACACCGACAGGTAGGCCTCAAACAATAGCTTACACCCGTGAAGCCGTATGCTGGAGATGTGGTCAGGCGGGACATTGGCGGAATGAATGCAGAAATCCAGCCCGTTTATTCTGCTCTTGGTGTGGTCAAGCAGGCGTACCATCCAATCATCCAGGTTGTACAAAGCAGCCGAGAAGGTACCAGCCGGGAAACGGTCAAGCCCGACGAGGGCAGTAAGGATCCCCCGTACCAATCCGGCCACAGCCCTAAAGCTAACAGATCCCACCTGGAGAGAATGGAAGCGGACCATTCGCCATTTTATGACAGACCAGGCGAGAACAGATAAAATAGCAGCAATAGGGGACAGGTTATTTATGAAGCTAGGTATACAGGGGAGGACCTTCAAGGCTTTCATTGATACAGGTTCCTCGAAATCATATGTGGGAACAGAAATTGGTGAGTACTTATTAAATCAAGGTCATGCTCTAGATACGACGCAGAGGTCGAAGGTGGAACTGGCGGACGGCTCTATCATCCAAACAGAGGGGAAGTTCCAATTTCCGGTGAGCTTCGGGACCCTCGTGATGGTAACGTCATGGGATTTCCTGCCAGCCCTATCCACCGAGGCAATCATCGGGATTGACTGGCTCAAACAATTGCAAGTTACCATCGATCCAGCCAAAAAACAGAGCTACATCAGAGGAGAAGCTATCCCTCTCCACACCGACAACCATGCTCCAGGCCTCGGGGGTCTTCAACCCTTAACGGAAGAACAATTAAGGGAACTTAATGCATTTTTAGAGGCAGAGCTACCACAGTTTCAACAGATCCAGGGTCCTACAAAAGAGGTTGAACATGTAATACAGGTGAAACCAGGTACTCAACCTATAAAACAAAGATATTACCCACGTAATCCGATCATGCAACAAGTCATCGATGAGGAAGTCGACCGCATGCTGCAGGAGGGAGTGATAGAAGAGTCCAATAGTGCCTGGAGCAGTCCCGTGGTACTAGTAAAGAAATCCTCAGGTAAATATCGGTTTTGCATTGATTTCAGGAAAGTTAACGAAGTTACCATACCGGATGCATACCCGATACCGTTCATACAAGGTATACTGGATAAACTGAGGGGGGCCAGGTTCATCAGCACCATCGACTTGCGTCAAGGGTATTGGCAAGTACCGCTGTCAGAAGAAAGTAAACCAGTAACCGCGTTCAGCGTACCAGGACGAGGTTTGTTCCAGTTCAAGGTCATGCCCTTTGGCCTTCATGCTGCGCCGGCGACGTTCCAGCGATTATTGGACAAGATAATAGGCCCAGAACTGGAACCAAATGCATTTTGTTACCTAGACGATATAATAGTAGTAAGTAGAACCTTCTCAGATCACTTACATCATTTGCGTACAGTATTCAATCGTCTACGAGCCGCCGGCCTGCAACTCCAGTCCGAAAAATGTGAATTCTGCGGGACAGAGCTGAAGTACCTGGGACACAGGGTCAACCGCCGAGGAATCCAAACAGACCCAGAAATGGTGGAAGCTATCCTCAAGGTGGAACGTCCAGTAAATATCAAAGCTGTGCGTCGCTTCCTAGGAATGGCCTCATGGTACAGGAAGTTTGTGCCAGGATTCTCACAGATAACCGGACCATTAACAGACCTGCTAAAGAAAGATAACAAATTTACTTGGGGTGCAAAACAAGAATCGGCATTCGCAAAACTGAAGGAAGCACTTACTACTACACCAGTCCTTGCCTGCCCAGACTTCACCGTTCCCTTTGTCTTGCAGACAGACGCAAGCAATACAGGGATGGGAGCAGTTTTAACACAGGTCCAAGATGGGGATGAAAGGGTGATCGCCTACGCAAGTCGAACATTATCCTCAGCTGAGAAAAACTACTCAACCGTCGAATTGGAATGTCTATGCGTCATCTGGGCAGTACGGAAATTAAAAGGTTACCTAGAGGGGTACCATTTTACAGTGGTAAGTGATCAACGGAGCCTGAGATGGCTCCAATCATTACCCAATCCAACAGGTCGTCTCATGCGATGGACATTGGAACTGCAACAGTATGATATGGAAATTGTGTATAGGAAGGGAGCGTTAAATAAGGTAGCAGACGCGTTGTCCCGTTTCCAGGAAAATGCAGAATTATCCAAGTCCCCAATGAGCCCCCTAGCTGCCGTCCGACCTGAGGAAGACTGTCCGTGGTATCAGCGAATGATGGAAAACGTCCGTTCAGAACCCGAGAACTTCACCGACTATAAAATAGAAAACGGTAAGATATTTCGGTGTTTCCCCAACACCTCAAGTACAATTACAGAAGGTTTCCATCGATCGTGGAAACTGTGTGTGGCCAAACCTCAACGGAAAACGGTGCTAGAAGAATGTCACGACCAGGCAGGACACTTGGGGGTCACGAAGACAATTTCCAGGATGATCCAACATTATTACTGGCCAGGGATGCTTCGGGATGCCACACGTTACGTTCGATCCTGCAGAAATTGCCAGTTACACAAGCGGCCACAACAGCATCCAGCAGGAAGGATGTGCTGGTCCCGAGTCCAGGGGCGCTGGGAAATAGTAAGCACAGATTTAATAGGGCCCTTGACCAGATCGTCCAAGGGCCACATTTACTTACTTGTTTTTCAGGATCGTTTTACGAAGTGGGTGGAAGTGTACCCCTTGAGGAAGGCCACAGCACAAACAGTCACGCAGGCTTTCCAAGACAGAATTCTCTATCGCTTCGGGACCCCGAAAATCCTGATTTCAGACAACGGGCCGCAGTTCGCAAACAAGATCTTCCAAGCCATGACAGAAACGTACGGTATTAAGCACCAGTTTACGCCGCCGTACACACCCCAGGCTAACCCTGTAGAAAGAGCCAATAAAATCATCGGCACGATGATAACGCAACTTTCACAGGGAAACCAGAAAACATGGGATGCCCACCTGCCGGAAGTGATGTTTGCAATCAACTCAGCGGTGCAGGAGTCCACAGGGTTTACACCAGCCATGCTGAACTACGGCCGTGAGTTATTGCCACCCAGGTCCCTCCGTGAACAGGCCGACCCAGAGATAGACGAGGATCGCCCTGCAAATTACAAGGTATACCAAGGTAAACTGAAAAACTCCAGGAAATCTTTCAGATCGTGAAATAAAACCTAGCCAAAGCGTTTGTCAAACAAAGCCACCACTACAACCTGCGACGGCGAGAGTGGAGACCGAAGGTGGGGGACATGGTGTACAGAAAAGAACATGTCCTATCCGACGCAGCCCGGGGCTTCATGGCGAAGCTCGCCCCCAAATATGCCGGACCTTACAAGGTAACAAAGGTTATTTCCCCAGTAATCGTAGAGTTACAGGATCCAGCAACCAAAAAACACTTGGGGAGATCTCACGTGAAGGACCTCAAACCAGCACCAGAAGAGAGATCTCCTACCCCCTCCTAAAATCGAGGTGGGGGTACTGATAACATCCAGGCAAGGCGAGGTAGGAGGTCCGAGGCACAGAGAAGAGCAGTGGTCATCATGGCTCGAGTGAAGCAAGACGTACGCAATCCCAGGTCTAGCCAGCGCCGATCCAGGCGAAAACCAAAGATAAGACCATGGAATCCAGCCCAGTACCTACCGCCGCAGCCGGTTGTGCGATCACCAGGTATGGTAGCAAAGGTGACGGTCGATGGAATTGGACCAGCTACGCTGTCAATCCCATCCCCCAGCTCGAGCTACTCGCCCAACATCAGCCAGGCCCTATGTACGCCCATCCATGAAAACCTAGTGCAGAAGATGGAAAGGTTATTTGGGCCGTCTCCAACAACACCATCAGCAAGAGAGGTTACACTATACTACTCACCACCTCCCAGGACTCCCGAAACTACTGGCGTTCCCCTGACACCAGGAACACCGCCTGGGATGGATGTCGATGAGGGCCCGACAGAAACCAGAATCCCCGGCAGTTTAGTGGTAAATATGTCCCAGATACCTGCAGTCTACCCAGCGGCTCCTTCTACGTCCAGTTATCCACGAAGTCCGTACCAGGTGGAGCTGGTTCGTGATCGCCTTCACGAGGACGTTCGATTACCGGAACCTCCTATCCCGGTGAAGCCGATCCAAACGCGCAGAGGCAGAAGTCGTAAACGCAAGCCGAGTACAAAAGTATTCCTTAGACCAGGTTGTTTTGTTCGTATGCGTACCGACAGGATAGCAGGTCTGGACCTCTCCGAGTTTGCAACCCTGACATCTCCTGCAACATCAACTGCAATGGAACCAGAAACTACAAAGCCGACCACGCCCGAAGCTTGTTGAATGTTTAAATTTAAAGTTTATTGTGCTTACCAGAACGTATATTTTAATTTTCAGTTATTTTCTCCGGGGGGAGGATGTAATGTAACTGTGCCAAATGTGAATAAGTTTAATTATTTAGTAATAAGAACTAACGAAACTTGTAATTAACATTTGCAGGAAAATGGCGGCATCAGCTGTATTTTTAGGAAGATTTTTCCACCTCCTCTTTATACCAAGTTAGGGATTTTTACCACTTCCAGTGATCCTAATAAGAGTGGCAAGCCGCGCATGTTGGTAAACAATATGGCGGGTATAAAAGGAGCTGACCAGCCAGTTTTAGGAGAGATTCATTTAGATTCCTTTCCTTTCTAGTCACCAGAAGATTCCTTCAGAATCTTGCCAGTTTCCAGTTAGAAAAGAATCGATCCTAAAGTCAAACATCCAGTTTATTCAAAGTTATTTAACCTGAATTTCGTTTACCTGAGAAAAGTAATTTTCTGTGTCTTTTAAATTTTCATTTAGTTACAGATCCTGAAGCAGGTGTGGACAGTGTACTTCATAGCTGGGGCTTCGTTTCAGTTCGATTTACCTGCCGTTCATGAAGCTGCTTGCTTCGATCGTTTAACCTCCGATTTATCATCGTACCTGCAAAGGTGTACTTGAGGTACCTGTTTATTTGATTTTACCGTGTTATACCTGTAAAACTCTCATTTTGGGCTTATTCCACTGGCGAATGTTGGTGAATACCCAACCTGACAGTTTAAAACAGTATTATAGGAGAGATTCCTCAGCGGCGGTGGTCGCCAGGGTTTCAAATACAATACTGTGCCCCTGTTTCCCCGGAACTTTTAATATATACTATCAGGTCGGCGAATGTCGACAAATACATATCTTAAAAGTAAAGAACATTAGATTGTCAAGTTATTACTGTTGGTGAGACCCAAATCGACCTCTAATTGCGAGACAATCTGAATTTCGTTCCGTTTGTTTGATTATTCAAATAGGTCTTGTTGTGGAGTAATTTCACACAGAATTAGCTTTGATTTACTCAGTTAGTAGCTTTGCTGTGTTCATTTCAATCCTGTCCCGATAAAGTAAGGTTTCCGTATCCCAGTACAGCCTTGCAAGGTACTTCCGATTTATTTTCTGATCTACGATTAGATTTCGTTATTCTACGTTAAGTTACTAGTATTTACCTGCCTGATTTATTCGTTCGCAACGACACTCCTGTTTACCGTGACACTGTCTGCATCTTCTCAGGAAGTATTTGGTAAATATCAACCGTTTACAGCCTACAGAAAATTAATTCCATTGGTTAGAAAGCACATGGTTTTTGTACTAACCTTGAAAATATAATTACCAGCAATCCGTTTGTTATTTTTTTTTCTCCCAGAATTAAATCCTGATTTATTTTATTACTGTTATTTTCCCGAATCGTTTATTTAATTTCTTTTACTGACTTTAATCACCATTTATGTTAATTTAGCTTATCAGAACCGAGTCAACAGCTGACCTGAATGTCGACAGCGCCGGTCACTCTTATGGATCACTGGAACTTCTGTTCAGTTCGACCTACCAGCAGCAGTTGAGCCTATTCACGGACTCCCGGTTATTCGATATTGTTGTACTTATAAAACTTGTAAATATTTTACTAGCTTTAATCAAACATTTTATTTATTATTGTACAAGCGGTAGGGTAATAAACATTTTATTTCACAAACGAACTCTGGTATACTCAACGAGCTACCTAGGTACAGAAATTTTGTAACGTTCCTGCCCATCCCGAGGGAGCAACGTCGCAAAATTTTGCCGTGATATTGTTAGAATAATACCTGATTGCGCTGTTACTTAACAGTGGTAAGTAGAACTCATCTTCAATACTCATATTTGTTTAAGATCTTTTGCAGACACCCACGAATTAAATTTATCGCTATAACCTAGCCACTTCACTAGAAATTTTTTGTTCGATCCGCGACCTTCCTCTTGCACGATCTTTTCTATTTTGAACAAAGTATCCTGATTTAACGAAACAGCTTGCAATTCTTGTTCGTAAAACGTGCCTTCAATCGGTTCACCGTTTAAATCTTCGATTCTATACACAGGTGGTCGGCGCTTAATAACTTTGACTATTTTAAAAATTTCTTCGCTCTAATTGTTTTCATAAGACTTTTCGAATGAACATTTCGTTCTGCTAATTCTTACATGTTGCTCTATTTTAAATTTTGATATTCTTTTTATCTCCACTCCTTTTCTGTATAAATTATTCCACACTTCCAGAACATTTTCAGGATTAACTTCGTTCGGGGCCATTTTTATGGTTCAATGGTATCTGTTATTGTAGGAGGAAAGTTGGTCTTTTAAAACATCCAAGTATTTGTAGGTATTTGCATATTTAAAATAACGCCACATTGTTGTTTTTAATGTTCTCTTGAATCTTTCGATTACAGCCGCTTTTACATCGGGATTATTAGTTACATAGAAATTGATGTCTAGTTTTTTGAAATAGCTTTGAACCGGTTTCGCTATAAACTCTTTACCCTTATCAGTTTGGAGGTTTGCAGGTATCGGCGCACACTAGTTCGTTCCCGCGGTCAAACAACCCGTTAATCGTATACTAGTTCGCTCCGATGGCCATATCCTAGTTCGCTCCCGCATATTAAGAAGATTAAAGTAATTTAAGAAATATAAATTATAGCTTGAGCTTTTTAGATTTGAGTATCCGAATATTTCTAAGATTTGATAATTCAGTAATTCTGATATATAGTTTAGGAGTATTACATTAGGTTTATTAAATTAAAACACATCAGAATATGTTACCACATTTGATAAATCACTGTACAATATTTGGCAAGCATTTATATGACATATTTTACAAATTCAATCTGACTTATTACATTTTGACTTAATAGCAAAATTTTTTCATCTACAAACTGCTTGCGTAAATGAACAGCTCTGCGGTATTTTTTTTTCTGTTGCCCAATACTACGTATTTTTATATATGTGTCAGTCTGGATATTTTTCAAATTTTCTAAAAATTGAAATATATTCGGATGGTGGTTATAAAATAATGAATTAAATTTCGAGTGGAAACTTTCACAAGCGTTTGTTGTCCGCTCAATTGATGAACTGTTTTCGGCCCACAAATGAGGTGGAAAACTTGCTTCCTCAAAAATATAGGTGTCCACCAAGTAATCGTTGAACTTTTGAAGGGCAGGATGTTCGGGCAGAATTTCTGCGAAATTAATTGCGAAACAATCGCCCACTTTAGAAGGATCCAAAAATGGAAGACCGAACACATATTTTAAGTATCGTCCGACATCGGTATCTTGTTTATATTCATTTGACAGTCCAAGGTTTTGTATTTTTCTCCACCTGTACAAAGACATACAATACGATAATAAATTCACATTTATATTTTTAAACTCACCATGAATGCGCAAGATGAAATTTATATCCTTTCAATACAGCAGAAGGAAAGACTTTTCGCACAGCAGAGTGGATAGCGTTCTCAAAATCGGCGTAAATTATTTGAGGATCGAAACTGATGTTCAGTTTTGAACATTGCTCTTTAATGCAATTAAATGCAACCGCGTAAGTATTTACTTGCTTATTTGGAAGCAAGAAGAAAACTAACGGAATGTAATGTCTATTTTGAAGACCATGGATAGTAGTAACTAATTGATAGAAATATTTTGAACAACACTTAAATGTCCCATCCACATAAATTGTTTGTAATTTACCTAAAAAAATTAAATTCGACGTACACGAAAAGGCTACATAATTTGCAACCGAGTCATTCTTCAGCCAAAACAACTCATTTTGATTGGTCAACACTTTTACTGCATGCAGTGCAACATGTTGTTCTTGCACTGAACTAGGGATTTTCGGAAGAACTTGCTTCCGGCCGTTATAAATGTTTTTCCTAACTAAGTGCATATCATTTACAGTTAGCGTATCGACATTTTCCTTATTTAATTCTTTATGTAGAAGTTTCATAGGTTTTTCACATATATCATCCATTGCACGTCTTTTTAAACAGTTACTTAATTTCTGTCTATTTAAAATAAACAGTAAACTGCTCTGGTGGTTGTGATTCCCACTACACTCAATCACAGTGTTACTTAAATGCAATGTTTTAATGTACGTTTTACACCCACGTTGTATGCACTGCCAGCGTTTCACGTTCCCAGCGAGCACTTTATGAAAATTATATTTATAATTATTAACAACCAACATTGGCTTGCCTTTTTCGCTTAATATTGCAGACACTTCTAACAAATCCATACTGAACAGAAATAGACTAAACACAGGTGATGGATCAATTTTCTTCGTATAAATACGAGCTTCAACTGACTGATAAACACAGACCGTAAAATTAGAAAGTGGCATGAGCCACCCTTATCAGTAATTACCATTTTCCCAGAAATTGCATCGTGAGCGAACTTACCTAAGACCCTTTCAAGAGGGCGGATTAAGAGATGACCGCCGGAGCGAACTAGTATGTACCCGCAGGTACAGTACTGCATTCTTCAAAACTCTCTTTAAACGCATTCACCACTGATACTGCAGATTTCGATTGTAGAGGCTTCACCCACGCCACTTTACTCAACACGTCTATAACAGTCAATATATGTATAATTAGCACCATCGTTGTATTTATTAAGAGATCTTAAATCGCATAAATCAGCTTGAAATAATTCTAGTATATTATTAACTATGTACCGGTTTCGGGGAATCTTTTTTCTAATGGGTTTGTTAATGGTGTATGCGTCTTGCTTCTGTAACCACTCGTCAACTTGTCTGCGCGAGTATCGGCCTTTAACGGCCTTTGTTAGAAAATTTGGCCCTGCATAACCCACAGGATTAGACGGACCGTAGTAAAGTTTGGGCAAATCTATGATTCTTTCTGTCTATAAATCAAATCTGTCCGAGTCAAAAGTTGCAGATGTTGAGGCTTCTGACGGTTTACTTTTCTTAGCTTTGCTACCTGGTGTTCGTTGAATTTGTTTAATGTTTGCGCTGGCATATGACTCGGTATCGCCGTCGTAATCTTGCTCTGTGTTGATAGTGGCTTTTATTTTAGGTGTAATTGTTGGCTTTGAGGCAAAAGAACCGTTTCTACGCCTCGGGTTGCCTATCAGTTCATGCGGTACGTTGATTCCTTTTAACAGTGAAGCGTATTGTTGCCATCCTGTTGGATTAGTTGATTTTTGAGGTCTTAAAGCGCCTTTCACTAGATCTACGATATTTGAATCCTCTATAGTTCGCCCTCTAATGCTGACAGTACCGGAGCTGTCCCAATCAATATTTTCTGAGGATTTCAAACGTTGTAAAAAATGTTTCTTCTTTCTTCTTGTAGATGTCCAATACGGTTGCTAAAATATCGCCGAATAAGAGCTGTTCGTGTTTTACTTTTACTTTTAATAAATCTTCATTCGCCGGTTGTGTCGCTGATTCTAGGTCAATATTGATTGGGTGACGTTTTTTATCTGGAAAGTGAAGATACCTCTGTAACACTTGATGATACTCCAACCATTTGTCGTGATCTTCAACGTCGTTGGACTTTAAAATCTTTTGCATATCAGAGTCTAACTGAGATAAAGTTTTTGGATCGGTGTTTTCAGATTTTGATAAGCGCTGCATAAATTCGGGGGTACAAGCATTATCTTCTTGGTGTGTTCCATTTAAACGATTCTTCGTTTTATTTAAAATAAGTTTCCCAACAATCCATTAATAATCGGTGCTAAAATCAAATGTAACAATGCTCCACCTTTTTGTATGAGTAATTTTCGCATTTTGGAAATTGTTTCTTTCGGCTTTACAATGTGCCTAAGAGTTGTTTTATGACGCACGAGTTTTGGTTTCTGAACTGCTGTTAGAGGAACTTTCCCTTTTAACGTATTGTAAACACAGTCCCATACGCAGAGTATTTCATTTATCCCCACCGCTTTTAACAGGGTTATACGCTCTTTACTGCCTAGCTTAAGTAGAGCACGCAGTAATTCGCAATGTTTAACAACCCTCTGGCCCATTGCACTATATTAATGTTTAAACAACAGCAGGCGTCGAATTGTTATACCCCTTTTTAGGCATTTATGCGTAACAGGCGCCATCTTCACGAAATATTGACGTTCTATACCTTAATGTGTCTGAAGTAGATTGTTTTAGATCGAATAATAAGTAGCCGTGAGGTTTGGAAGTGGCGTCTTCATAAGCCTCGCGTAAGAATCTAGTATTCGACGGATAAATTTGTCGTGCAAGATGACGTATTGTAACGGGGTGAAAAATGCGGAGGGTGAATTAAATTGCTGAGTAATTAGCAATCTCAAAAACTCCACATTTTGGCGTTCAGAAGATAAGAAGGCTGAACAACAAACATCTGTCACCATCGTCATCCGAGAATTCGCCAGAAGCAAAACGTTTCTTTCCCGTGGAAGTGGGAAGACGGACCGAGCCGACCACCCCGAACTAACCAGTATAAAACCCAAGCGCGATGAATTTAAAATCACTTTTTGACTCTTATTTCCTGGCTCTTGAATTTATTCAAAAGTCAGAAATACCAGTCGTGCTTTTCCTTTAAGAATTGTTCTTAAAAGATCCCAGTTAAATATTCCGATCCTGTAAAAATTAACCAAGTGAATACCGTCCAGTTTAATTAAATCCGTACCCTACCTGCGAGTGGATTAATTTTTCCAGTGTTTGCCGGTGTTGTATTAACCGTTAAACAATTTTTATATTTCCAGAGTGAAAGTCCGACGCCGGGGAAATCTGATCCTCGACCGCAGCAGTCGCCGCGAAGTTCAATCGAGCTGACCGACCGGAAAAGAATCTTTTGGATTCGCATTACATTTGTTTTACAGTGAAGTTGGTAATTATTTATAGTTCAACTTGCTTGGCTATTTTAATATTGTTTATCCCCGACTGACCGATTTCCGTGTTGTAGACCTTTATATCGCTGACCGGGGGAGTGTTTGAACTTTTCCACGGCGATAAAAAGCTCTGCTAGTAAATTATTATAGCGTTTCGAATCAGTGTATAATTGGTGCCG